>PITA01011251.1:0-67713 GCA_004023965.1 Spilogale gracilis | reverse complement strand
CACCCCTCTCCACCAATTTGAGTTCCTGCCTAAGCAAATCACACCTCGAGAGAAACAGAAGGCGGGTCTGGCCAGTTTCTGAACCCCTCCCCCTCAGAGCCTCCCCTAAATACAGGCCTGGGGTTTGAAGCTACCCACCTTGTTGGTCTCTCCTCACTCGCACGCACTTAACTGGCTTCCTCCCTGCTCCCCTTCACTCTTTGAGCCAGCAGGCCTTGCAGGGTGGGCTCAGTGTTGCTCCCCATCTGTGTTCTCAGCTTCAGCTGCTTGCTTGCTTGCTTTCCTTTCCTTTCTTTCCTTCCTTTCTTGCTTTCCTATCTTTTCTTTCTTGCTTTCCTTTCTTCCTTTTTTTGCTTTCCTTTCTTTCCTTTCACATTACATGCTCATTAAGCACCTGCCACATTTAGGACACTCTCTGTACCTGGTGGTCACAAATGAGTCACTGAGACCCACGGTCCTTGTTATTTAAAAGGAGGTGGCCCACAAGGCCCCCTTCCAGAGAGAAAGGACCCTAGTAGTGAGCTCAACCCACAGTGGGCCCTCCCCCTTCTCCCAGAGGCTGGCCACAGCCCGGGAGGTCCGTGGCTTCGAGCAGGCAGCAGCCCAGCTCCAGGCCTGGATTCAGGAGAAGGCCACCCAGGTGATGAGAGACATCTGGGACCACAGCCCGTCACTGCCCACTTTGCAGCAACAGCCGAGAGTCCTGGAGGTGAGGGCCCAGCCCCATGGTCTTCCTGCAGATGGGGGGGGGGTCCCCAGAGGGGAGAAGGGAAGGCCCTCCTGGCCTGGAAGTGCTTGCCCACGCTGCAGAACAGAGTGGAGCTGGCTGGGGGAATTCTGGGAAACAGGGACCCCCCACATACACACCAGAGAGGCCTGGGTGCTCCCCGAATAAGGGGCCTGGTCTGGTCGCCGGGGGTGAGGCCTGACCGGGTGTTCTGGTGGCAGCGGGACCTGGCAGCTGTGGAGAAGGAGGTGGCCTGGGTACGGAGGGAGGCCCGCCGGCTGGGCCAGCTACACCCGGAGGCTCGGGAGGGCCTATGCGAGCAGCTGGCCCAGGTGGAGGAGGCCTGGGCCAGCCTGGATGCGAAGGCCGGAGAGCAGGGGCGGCAGCTGGAGCAGGCTGCCCGGGGCCACGCCTTCCTCGGCCGCTGCTTACAACTGCTGTAGGTGGCATCGCGCCCCTGGTATTGGCCATGGGGTGGGAGGGTCACCACAGCTCTTTGGGGAGCCAGACTCCCCTTCCCCGGGCACACCTCAGGCCCTGCTTCCCAAGGCTGCTCTCCCAGGCCTGACAGCAGCTTTGTCTCCCTGCCCCCAGAGCATGGGCTCAGGAGAAGCAAGCTCTGGTTTCCACCAAGGAACTGGCCGGGGACGTGGCAGGGGCCGAGCAGCTCCTGGTGCACCACGCGGAGCTGGGACAAGAAATCCAGGAGCACTGCCGCCGAGCCCAGGATGTACAGCAGGAAGGGCAGCAGCTGGTAGACAGCGGCCACTTCATGTCCCCAGAGGTATGCGCGCAAAAGGGATGGAGCCCAACTACCCAAGGCCTTGGAACCCCTCGGAACTCTCAGAAGGCAGGCAAGGAGCAGAGAGAGGCTGAGGAGGGAAGGGGAGGGTCTGGGCCTTCTCTGGACCCTTGTTGTTGTTTTTTTTTTCCCAAGGATTTTATTTACTTATTTGACAGATCACAAATAGGTAGAGGCAGGCAGAGAGAGAGGAGGTAGCAGGCTCCCTGCTGAGCAGAGAGCCCAATGTGGGCTTCAATCCCAGGACCCTGAGATCATGACCTGAGCCGAAGGCAGAGGCTTTAGGCCTGCCCTGCATCAGTGCCTCTGCTCGAGCATCTGACCCAGGGTACCCCTTCCCACCAGGTGACAGCGTGTCTGCAGGAGCTAGAAGGGCAGCTGCGGGCACTCTCGGAGGCCTGCACCCGACGCCAGGAGCACTGCGAGGAGAACTGGGGCCTGCAGAAGCTGCGGCAGGAGCTGGACCGGGCCGAGGCCTGGCTGGCCTCCCGGGAGGGTCTACTGCTGGACCCCAACTGTGGGGTGAGCCCGCCGCCCCTCTCCAATAGCCAGCTGCACCAACTGGCAGCTGAGGCTAAGGGCCGCTGCTCGGCTCCCTGAGCTGCTAAACCAGGTTGAGGACCTGGAGGGGAGGCTCCCGGCACCCCTGGAGTGGGCCTCACCCTGGCTGGCTTCTCCCCAGCACACTGTGTCGGACGTGGAGCGGCTGCTCTGCAGACACCAGGACTTAGAGAAGTTGCTGGCGGCCCAGGAAGAGAAGTTCGCCCAGCTGCAGAGGAAGGCGGGGGTGAGAGGAGGCTGGCGAGGCGCACCGGCAGCTAGGGGCCTGAGGGCGGCGCGTGGGAGCAGCCTGAGAAGGGGGCCGCCCTCTGCACCGAGCCTGGGTCTGATCCCCTGGAAAAACCCTGTTCTTTGCCGGGCCCTGTCACCCGTCCAATCCGGGTAGGCTGGAGCCCCGCTATGGACTAGGACCACAGGGAAATGTCGTAAGCCAGCTGAAGCATGAGGAGGCAGGGATTCTCTCAAGAGGGAACGGATTCAGGGAGGGGAGGTTGGGGCACGGAGCCCTGACCTGGCTCACCTTACTCCCTTCTCCAAGGTGGAAAGGAAGCTACTGCAGCAGGTGACAGGGCTGAAACCCGGGGGTGCTGGCCATGGGCTCCCCTCCCTCCAGCAGAGACCCTGTGGAAGCTGGCGGCCAGGAGGACAGCTGGTAGAGACAAGGGACCTGCAGCCGGGGGTCCCCGTCAGGCTGCACATACCCTCTGCCGCCGTTGTCTCCCTTGAACCTGAAGCCTGGCAGCAGGAGCCCAGTGCGGCTGGCGCTGCGGGGGTAAGGCCCAGACCCAGCTGCCAGCAGTGAGCCCCGAGGCGGTGGGGTGGAGGGCACTGGGCCTAGGAGCCGAGAGTCCTCAGGAACGAAGTGGTCAGGGGGAGCAGATTGCTAGCCCACATTTCAGAGGGAGCCTGTCCTGTGGCTGGATGTTTCCTGGGCGACATCTTGCCCTTTCAGGATGTACAGGATGGCCCTACCACCGCGGGGTTTTTGGAGCTTCTGCAGGCAGCCCTCTGCAGAACCGCTTGGGCTCCAAAGTGCCATCGGGGCCTGGCGTCCTGACATGATAGACAACTCCCTGCCCTGTTCTTAAGAGAGGTTCATTCTTTTTATTAAGTTATCTCTACACCCAGCTCAAACTGGGTGGGGCTCAAGCTCACAACCCGAGATCGAGAGTCACACACGCTATGACTGAGGCAGCCCGGTGTGGCTGGACAGTTCCATTCTGAAGCTACCTCAGAGCTGCCCCCACCCAGACTGGGGAATGGGGCCTTCCTCCTCCTCTTCCCAGTTTCCCAGCACCTCGTTCCCGGGCTCTGACTTCTCCGTGGACAGCGTGGGCCAGTCCAGGACTTGGCCTGGGAGCCTCTGGAGACACAGGTCCTCACAAGCCAGGCTGCCCCACTCCTTGCCCAGCTGCTGCAGCCTCACTGCCTTCTCTGCACAGCCCTGCTTGAGCCCCTGGGGTGGCTCCCCTGGGACCTTGGGGGGCAGTTCCCTCAGCCTCTTTTGGAACAAGAGGATAGCAGCAGAGGTACTGTGGAATATGCAGGAGGCAGAGAACAGGCCCACAGGCAGAGTGAACATGGCCATGGTGACCCCTCTCTCCTCTTCTCTTCTCTCAGAATATCGCCAGGGTGGCCACCCTTGACCTCAAAGGAGCCCAGCGTGAGAGGCCGGGGCCCCAGCATGGCAGGAAACACGCTTTCCCCTTCAGGTGAGGGCCATGTGGAAAGGGAGACAACAGCCCCAGGATATACTGGCCCAGCAGGCACAGCCTCCCAAGAGCAGCAAGGGCTGGAGGCCAGGGTCCCCCCTTGGAGGCGAAGAGTTTTGAGCCCTGGCTCCCTGGTGGCAGGCTGAGCAGCGGGGCAGAGACGCCATGTGCAGCGCCGTCGGAAGGGCAGACTGAGAGCGGGCATCCAGCCCTGAGCAGCACAGCCGGTAGGCACCTGGGGAGCCTGGGGAAGGACCTGGGGTACTGAGTCCCTGGGCCCCCGGCTACTGTTTCAGGCATCCTCAGAAGTGCCCCATCTAGTACTTCTCCAGTCAGAGGTAAATGGGACTTAATGTCTTCACAGAGAATGGAAGGCCCAGAAAGGGTAAACCACTTGCCAAAGGTCACAGAGCTAATTAGTACCAGAGGGCGGCGGGGCTTGTGCCCTTGGCTACCTCCCGGCCCTCTCCAGCCCCCTTGGACTCTGCCTCTCAGACTCCCCTGAGTGCTCCTAGGCTCTGTTCTGTGATCTTGGGCCCTTCTCTAACCTCCCAGTCCTCAAAAGGCTCTGAAGGCACTGCCCTAGGGGTGTCGTGTGGACCGTGGCCAGACCAGGACAGATGCCCGGAAAGCATCCCTGCCCCAGCAGTCTCGTCAGTGTGGCCAGACCCCCTCCACCCAGAGACTGTGTTCAGGTTGTCGTCAGGCTCCTGCAAGCCCCCGGCGGGAGTCCCTTCCGGTTCCTCCCAGTCTCTCAGGGTTCTGGCTTCCTTTCTCATGCTGTCTCTGGTCCCCAGAGAGCTGAGCCTATCCCTCCACAATCCCAGAGGCATTTTTAATGCCTCCAGGATCTTCTCCAGACTGAGCCCTTCTCAGCCTCTCTGCGTTCAGCCTCCTGTCCATTGGCGCTGCTTTTAACAAAAAGGTCACAGACTGGGTAGGTAACAGACCAGAACCGTTTATTTCTTACAGTTCTAGAGACCAGGAAGTCCGGCGTCAAGGTGCCATCAGATCCAGGGTCTGGTAAGAGTTGTCTCCTCGGTTGTGAGTAGTGGCCTCTCAGTGTTCTCACTCGGTAGAAGGGGTTCAGTTCTCTGGGGTTTGTATAAGGGCTCCCCCCCATCACCTCATCACCTCCTAGCACCATCCCCTTAGTGTTAGGATTTCCATATAGGCATTTGCGGGGAGACACAAACATGCAGGGAGTCTGCTGTCTACAGAGGGCCTGGCATCAGGGCCCGGACTGACCACTGACCTCGCTTTGCTCTGCAGCCCGCAGTCCGAGCCTGGAGCTCCCAGCCAGACCAGCGGGCTTCCCCGCTGACCACGCTGCCGAGAGCGTGCCCAGCAAGGCCGCTCCACTCAGGACACCTGAGCCCCAGGACTGGCACACGAGAGCTGGAGAGCTGAAGCTGCTCGGGTATGGGGTAACTCCCATATTTGAGACCCTCAGCAGTAGAAAATTCTAGCACCCACCCATTGGGTATGGACCTCTGTCAGCCTAGGCCCTGAGGGTCCCTTCCCCGACAGATGCCACGCCTGTCCCCTGCCTTCCTCACTGAGCGAGATGCCCATGAGTGCCGACGGCCAGCCGCAACCACTAGAGCTCCTGCAGGCTGCAGGCCCCTGCCCGCGGCTCCCATGGCCTTTCCCGCCAGGCCCAGGTAAGGACACCCCCGGCGTCTGCACATGGCTCACTCCTAGGCCTCCTCTTCTTGTCCAAGATGGAAGACCGGTTGCTGGCCCCCCCGATCCGGCCTATACTCTGCCACCTCCCCTGCTCCGACAGGAAAAGGGAACCTTACTGTCCTCGAGCAGGCCAGAAGTTAGGTTGTCACCACCCCACACAGATTTTCATAGACACCACAGATCAGGGCCGAGAAGCTCTCCTAGCACCTGGAGGGCGGCCATGGCTGGCCTGTTCTGGCGGGGCCCGCAGGCTCCCCTTCGGGAGCCTGAGAACATGCTGCTGAATGAATGGGCTGCCCTTTTTTCTGCTGTGACACTAGCCACATGCCCCAGGCAGGGCCCAAGCCTTAGTGAGCCCAAGCATGCGGAGAGTCGAGTCACAAGAACCTGTTTCCTCCCCTCCACCCGCCTGTCAGCTCTCGGTATCCACAAGTCCAGCACCAGGAGGAGGTGGAATGTTCTAAGGGAGGCCAAGCCCTAAGTTCACTCTGCCTCCCTGTTCCCCAAACAGGTCGGGGCCATGAAGCAAACCCTGAGGTGGCGCTAAACTTCAAGGCTGTCAACAAGGACGACCTCTAGGGGACCAGCCTGAGACTCTGCTACCTGGACCAACGTCTGGAATCGAAGAGGCAGTCCTCACCGAGATCGCAGCTTCCTGGAGTAGGCCATTGGCGCTTGTCCCTGTGGCCTCCTGATCGCAGGTGCCCGCCCCACTATGGGACAGGACCCAGCTGTGTGACTGGGGGAGGACAGGGGTGCCGGCTGCACTGCCGGGGTGCCCACTCACTGTGCAGGGCCCGGAAAGGGTAGCCCCAGCAGGATAGACGTGGCCTCGTCTTCAGGGGAAGTCCGGATGCACCTGCTCACTAGCTCTGGAAGGGGCGAGCTTTTTCAAATCAGTCTTCGTTCCGTGTAACCAAGGGCCTGGCCTGAGGGGTCACCTGTTCCCACCTCGCATTTACGTGAGCCTCGGTGGTGTATAAACTGCTCTATTTCACTCCGTGCAGTACAGTTTCTCCCGGGAGGAAGGGGAAACGGGCAGAGGGCTTTCAGCGCTTACACCACTAGGATCCAGACAGCTCTGGCTCAAGCTCTTGTCCCCCGTGTCTACCTCAGGTGACCCCAGGACTTCAGTGTTCTTGCTTAAAGAGGGTGGCTTGAGGCGACCCTTCTAAGACACTCAAGCTCCCGGCCCACGGCTCTGGGGCCCGTCAGCGTGGGGCCGGCCACAGCCCCGGGCAAAGCCTGTCGGAGGGCCAGGTGGCTGGGCCCTCCATGCCCCAGAGGCTCTGGCACCTGGGGTGAGGAGTGCCCGCCCCAACCCTCCCTGTCCCCCTGGGTCGCTGGGTGCGAGTCTGACGGGTAGGAGGGGAGAGGGAGCCCTGCCCCCACCCTGCCCTCACTGGGGTTGGTGGCTCCGGTGCTGTCGCCTCCGCTGCACGGCACCCCGCAGGGCCTCCAGCAGTTGCTCCCGGTTGTTACAGATGTTATAGTGGGTCAGGCGGAGCAGCTTGTCTGCGTCCTCTGGGCTGTAGGTCAGCTTTGAGTAGTGGTAGGGGGAATTGTCGGGAGACAGGTTCACCTCCCCGGCCTCCTTCTCTGCGGGGGTCCGCGGGATGCCTGGGGGAGAGTGTGGAGCTGAGGTTAGGGGTCCGTGGTGGAGAGGCACGAGGGCCCGGGGCAGGGAGGGCGAGGGGCTGGGGCTGACCTGGGGCTGAGTACTCCCGGAAGGAGCCGTCTACCAGAGGGAAGTGCAGCACCGCCGGCGCGTCGGGGCAGTCTGGGTCCAGGAACAAGTGGCACTCGCAGGGCTGGCGCTCCTCGTCCGGGCTGGGCGAGATGGGCGGGAACGGGATGCCCTGTTCCCCACACAGCCGGCCCAGGAGCTGTAGCTGCTGCATGCCAGGAAGAAGGGGGGGTCAGAGGGTGGGGGCTTTGGGGTTCCCCAGCGTCTCCGACCCGAGGTCAGCCGAGACCCCTGGGACTGGGTGCCCCAAGGCCAGGCCAGACTTGGGAAAGTGCTCGAACCCTGAGCTCTGCAGAGAGGGGCTGCTAACAGCTCCCAGGTTCTGCCAGAAACTTCACTGGACCAACGCAAAGCTCATGGTGGAAGGTTCCTGAGGTCCAGGACTGAATGGGGGTGGGGGTGGCAGAGGACCCAAAGGGGCCCCAAATAGAAAATACACTTAAAACATCTCCCTGTCACACCAACTTCCCCTGGTGATATGTTCATAGGACACCATGGGGTGTCTCTGCCTCAGCCCCTAAGGGAAGCTGGAACTGTTACTGGACTCTAAGGAAGATGTGCCCGGAGGCAGGACGGCAGGCCAGACCCGGGGTCACCACTGCCTCCCAGGCCTGCCCCCCAGCCCACCTGAAAACCTCCTCCGAGGTTGTAATCCAGCGACAGGACGAGGTCCACATCCCGTGTGGGCCGCAGGAGTGGGGGGAAGCTCGTGTTGATAAGGTAGCCAACATCTAGCAGACAAAGGTGGGGCTCGGCCGGTGTCAGCTGGTTGGGGAGCCCATCCAGTTTGGTGGCTGGAAAGGTTAGGGGGACGGGGTGGAAAAGTAGCTATCAGTGGGGCTAAGGGCAGCAGACCCCATGAGCCTAAGCCTAGCTCCTTGCTGCTGGTAGAAGCCGACTCTGCCCTCTGGTCCCTGATCTCTCCTGCCACTGTCGCCCTGCCTGCCACTTCCCAAGACCTCCCAGCTGGGCCCTGAGCCACAGTATAAGGAGAGGAAAAAGGCTCACCGGGCTAGGCAGCCCAGCAAACTAACCTCAAGGCAGCTAGGGGCCCAGGCTCAGGTGGTTGTAGGCAGACGTTGGAGGGTTTGGACCAGGGAGAGAAAAGATACCTTTCCAGGCAGAAAAGTAAGGATGATGGAAATAGTCCTTATGGAAATGGAGGCCACGCAGGAAATTGTGGGTGGCCTGGGCCAGTGGGCGCCGGGTCAGAAGGTCGGTGAAAAACTCAGCAATCCTGCCAGCCCCCATGGGAGGCTCCTCTATCTTCAGAAGAGGGACCTGCTCCTTGTCTGCACAGCCAAGAAAGGGGAAAGTAGAGCATCTTTTAGGAAATGGGGACCCCTGAACTTTTACCCCAGCTTCTGAGGACTCCCAAGGCCACCCCCCCACCCCCAGATACCTCAGTGGCCACAGCTCCAGCTCCTTCCAAGGAGCCCAGACACCTACCCCGGTTGACCTGATCCTGTGCCCAGCGGTCCCAGAACTGGCTGGGCTCCGAGGCCCAGTACAAGCTGTCCTGGAGGTTGGCTGCATACAGGTTGCTCCAGATACCTGCAGGGACACGAGAGGGACAGTCCCTCACCCCATCACAACCTGACCCATCCTAGACCAGGAAACGGCCCCAAGACTGAGCCGAGAGGTGGAGGCCTGTCATCCTCCCCAGGGCTCTTTTCCCCACTACCCCAGCTTCCCGAACCTGCCTCACCTTCTAGGAAGCAGATTCGGGACTCAGGAAGCCGCTTGGTCAGGCGCCCCATGAAGAACTCGGAGCCGAAGAGTTCAGAGGGAATGAAGGCCCCATACTTGGGAAAGCCCACCTCATAGGGGGAGAACTCGCACCACTCTGTGCGGAGACAACACAGCTTCACTGTGGGGCTCAGAACCCCAGCACCCTCCAACCCCACAGGCCTCACGGCGTGACCCGGAGGCTCAGGGCATGGATCTAAGCCCCTCCCAAAGCCAGAGTAACTCTGGTAGGATGACAGTCTCCAGCATGGGACCTGGCCCCGAAGGAGTGGGCCTAATACCCGTCTCCTACACATGGGCCCAGCTCCCGCCCACCTGCCAGCCACGATGACGCCACTCTCAGCTCCAGGGCTACTCACCTCCAAATTCAAAGGTGGTCAGTTTCTTCTCCTTGGTGTTAAGAGCACAGTAGATAGGCAGAGGGTTCTGGCCGCGACTCAGGGCCTCCCGCTGGTCTGAGAGTGTGTGGTTATGCGGCTGGTGGAAGGAGAAGATTGGAGCCTCAAGCTATGGTTTCTGGGGTCTGAGCCCTTTGCCTCTCGTTGCCCAGGCCACACCCCAACTTCAAACCCCGCCCTGGCTGCACCCCGCCCCGCACCTCATCGTGCAGCAGGGCCTCGTTGATGAGGGCCCACAGGTTGGTGAAGCAGGTCGGGTAGCCCAGGCGGGCCCGCTCGGCCAGCTCCTGCCGATACCGCTGCAGCTGGCTGGGGGCGAGCACGCCCAACTTGCTCTTGGTCACCTGTGTCTTCAGTGACTCGGTGGGTCCTGTCAGGTCCTTCTGAGACCATTCTGGGTCCTCATAGAGGTTGGCCAAAGCCCTGGGAAAAGCCAAAGCCCAGGGCTCACTGCCTACCATGGGTTCTCTCTCCCCTAGTCCAGCCGGCACCTTCTAACAGTCCCATGGAGTGGGTCTCCCTCCGGCACGTCCTTCCTCCCAGCTCTCCCAAATGGGTCTGAGGCACCTACGGGGTCTACAAGAGCCTCACCGCGCCCCACCCCCAGACTCCTGTAGTCCACCTGCTGCCCGCTCACCAGGTGGAGCCCGAGGCCCCTGTGATATAGGAGACACAATCCAAGAGGCCCAGCTCCCTCAGTCCAGCCAGCTGCCCATAGAGGGAGACCATTGCCCGGATCCCACCGCCGGTGGCCATGATGGCAACCACGGGGATCTGGAAGAGAGCACGGCCCGGCCAGTCAAAACCAGATCAGGGCTCTTGGAACCAGTTCTGAAGGGGATCTAACCAGAAGTAGCCCCTCGAGGGTTGGGCCTATCCAGTTTTAAGAACTACAGGAAAAATGGACATGATTCAGGCCTGCACGTCTCACCCCTAATCCCTGAGGAATCTAGTGACCACTTTCTAGAAGCCCCGTGGCTTCCTCAAAAGTCCCCCACACGACCACCCCTTTCCCCCTTAGAAGGAGATGGCCCGGCTGATGGGAACCTGCAGGATCGGCCCTAGGCCTTTGGGCAGCTCTCAGGCCATATGTCAGATTGGATCCAAGTCCTAAAACCTGGACCAGGCCGAGAATCAAGAACAAAGGAGAGGGAAAGCAGTTCACAAGCTCCAGGTGTGCATGGTGCCATGGTCCGCTGCCCCAAGGGGGAAACAGCGCAGGGGTGAGCACACACGCAGGCCGAGCTCTGCTCTGGGCCCGCACCAGCCTGCCCGGGGCCCCCTGGCCCACAGACCTCGTCCTCCTGCAGGTCGTCATCCAGCTGCAGGGCCTGCTTCAGGGCTCTGGCCACCACCTGCTTCCTCCTGCTTAGGAAGGCCTGCTCCTCGGCACAGGGGCCACAGCCCAGCCGCACCGCCAGCTCCTTCGGTCTGGGGGGAGAGGGGGAGGGACTAGGAGGCAGCTCCCAGCCTCATCACAGAAAAGGGAGCTGGGTCTGCCTCCCCTGAGAAACCCACTGCCAACTCCCACCCCTCCCCCAGCCCTCCCCGCCGCCCGGCCTGAAGCGTGAGGCCCGTGGCTGTGAGGGGGAGAAGGTGAACTCAGACCCGTGCAGGCAACAAAGTGGATTTGCAGGACCAGAAATGCTGGGGTCCCAGGTGGGATCTGCTCCCCGACTCTGAGCTTTGCTCCCTCACCCACCCAAAAACGACTCCAGAAGAGACAAGAAACAGTGCTCCCACCTCCTCACAGTGAGAAGCTAGTCTTCCAGGCATGTGAAGAAGGGCCCAGTGGGTGACTCCTCTTGTCTCAGGAAAGTCAGCTAAGGTCCACCCACAGTGGCCCCCCAAAGGGAGTGTAATTTCTCTCGTCTGGCAGTTCCCTTGCCCTCTCTCTGCCTCAGTCTCAAGCTTAGGTGCCCCGTTCCCCACCCTCTCCCAGGCCCGGCTCTCACCCTTCTTCTTTTCTCAGCTCCACCCTCATCAGGGGCTCCTGGAACCAGGAACACCAGTCACAAAAGTTGGCCACCATGTTCCCCTCACCCTGGCCAAAGTCACAGCCTGTGATGTCCTCCGTGCTCCTGTGGGACTCCAAACATCTCCACAGGAGCAAGGCCTGAGACTTGAAGGCCGGGATGCCCAGAGGACCCCTCTCCCCAGAGCCTGTCCCAAAGACCACAACTCCTACCCAAGCAGGCCAGCCCCACGAGACCTAGAGCCCAGCCCGGCCCATGCTCTTGGCCTTCTAACTCTGGGTGATCAAGTACCTGGGATGTAGGGAAGACAAGCCTCACCACTTGGCCGGAGGGCAAGGTCCTTAGGGGCACCTTCAGTTCCTCTTGAGGGGTACCCTGCAGGGAGGATGAAAGACCTCAGAAGACCTTTGTGTGCCAGCAAGGACTTGGCCCACTGCCCCAGGGAGGGACAAAGCAGCAGGAAGAGGGGTAAGAGGCCAATGTTAACCCCACCCTCTTCCCAAGATGCCGAAGTCTGCTAGAGAGAGATGGGGCAAGGGGCTCAGCACGAGCAGAGGGACGGGCTAGGAGGAAGTGGGGAGGGAAGGAGGGAGAAAGACCCTGCAGGGACTGCCCCATATGAGAGAGCCACACACTACCTGCAGGATACTCAGCTCCTGCTCCCAGCATGCCGGAAAATGGAAAGAGAAGGGGCCAGCGCCCACGAAGGCCTCCTGCTGACCCTCACAGGACCCAGGAACTACAAGCTGAACTCTGCCCTCTGACTCTGGAAACAGGAACCAGAGTAGAGAGGCGGCAAGTAAGGTCCTGGCCCCAGAGGCCCAAGGCTATCTCAAGGGGGCATGAGGGGCACTTCCCTCCCCACACTGAGAGGGAAGACCAGGCCAGGTGGGGCAACGGAGCCCCCACCACAGCCCCTCTGAGGACCAAGAGGACACACTCAAGTCTTGGGGAATCCCAGCATGAATCTGACCTTAACCTCTACTGCTGCCCATGAGAGCTGAGGGCAGCTAATGGGAGGTCCCTTCCAGGATCCCTTTAGAAAGGGGAAGACAAGGTCTGGGGTTTGGGGGCTATCGTAGTAGGTTGGGTACTTACGCTTCTGGTTCCCTGCCTCCTCCAGTCGAACATGCAAGCAGGAGAGCTCCCGGGCCTGAGTCATTAAGAAAGCCCCTCAGACTTGAACCCCTCTCCTGCTAGAGGCCCTCACACTCCCAGTACCCTGGTTTTAGTCCTTAGCACTTTATTACATTCACCATGAGTCATCGAACATTTGCTTGAGGTTGTATCCTCTTCAAGAACCGAAATCCCAGGGCCCCCCAATTCAGCCCTACCCCTGAATCCCCAAGAGGGGCCCAAGCTTCATGGGGGCTAAGAGGGCATGATGAAGGGGTTCAGGACTCACCACCAGGATGCCATTGCTAACAAGCAGCTCAGCACAGTCTGTCCTGGAAAGAGCCCCCAGTGACCCTCAGTGCATGTCCAGGAGGACAGGACATCCCCCCGCTATCACTGGCGGTCTCCCAGCTGGGCTGGGCTCTGTCCTTCCCCACAAGAAACACTCCCAGCTGTGCTGGGCTCTGTCCTTCCCCACAAGAAACACTCCCACCCAGAAATCACCCCATCGCCCCTGACTCACAGTCTCTGCAGCCGAAATTCAACTTCTAGCCGCTCCGCACCCTGGAGAAACAAAGCAGGTTAGAAAAAAGAGAGGAGCGTGTGTGTACATTTCAACGCAGACACCGGCTGGGGCTCCTGGGGCCCGAAAGGCGGGGAAAGCCAACGTCCGTCCCCAGGCTGCTCTGTCCACCTGCTCTGGGTAGCTCCTGGAAAGCGGCGTTTGGCTTAAGGGACAAGAAAGAGGGTCGGAGACGGGACTTGTTGCTCAGTGACGGCAGCTCCTGGCTGACCGTGGCCTCTGAGATGCCGGGGAAGCCGGGACCACTGAGTGGAGAAGAGGGCCATGTGTCCAGCTCTCCTCCAAGAATCTCCCTTCCCCGGGCTAAGGCCCACCAGCATTCTGTGCACAGCCTTACCTGAGGATCCAGCGAGAAGCTCTCTCGGCGGAAGTCCCCAGCCTGCAAAGTCCCCAAGTCAAACAGCACTGACAATATGGGGTCATCGCTGGTCAGAAGGTCCTGGTCAAAGACTTGCAGCTGCAAGACATTCTGGAAGGGAAGAGAGTGAGGAGCTGCAGGAAGGAGGCGTGGAGTGGGGAGGTGAGCAGGTCAGAGCGCAGAATGAGGGCAGGCAGGGGCTGACACCCGGCCCACCTTGAGCTGGCTGTGGATTCGAAAGCGAAAGCTCTGATTCCAGATGGGGTTTCTGCTGTCCTTGACCGTGCGTGTCTGGAGCCTGTGGCTAGAGGCTGTGGGTAGGCACAGACTCACATAGCAGTCAGAGGGGGTCACTGTGGGCAGGGGGAACAAGTGCCTGCTGACGGCCAATAGCCCAGCTGCCCAGAGCCCATGACCTTCTACCACAGGCAGCCCCAGGAAGCCGAGAGACCCATGCAACAGGGCTAGGTCAGGAGGCGGGAGGAGCAGAGGCCAAAGCCCTGACATTCCACCCAGCACCTTCTCTTGGCACCTTCTCTAGGAGCCCCCCACACGCCCAGCCTCTCAGTCTCTTCCCACTGGCCCTGTCCCACTGTGAACCCAGCTACAGTGCCACTGTCCTCGCTGGGCCCAGCACTCACCTAGGTCCTTTGAGGGCAGGTTGTGGGCCTGCAGGACGCGCACGGTGAGTAGGCAAGTCCCAGGAACCTTTGCCTGCAGAGGAGGGAGAAGACAGGTTTGCTACAGGCTGCTGGGCCTGAAGGAGACCAGGGTCAAAGAAGAGGCCAGGGTGACCCCTCCAGGACCAATCCTGAAGCACAGGGACCGGCCCTGCCCAGCCACATGGCTGCCCCGCACCCCAGCACAGCCCTGAACAGAAAGGCGGCTACGCAGCTACCACTGCCGCCTGCCCTCACTTACACAACACTCGCAGCCGGCGCTGATCCAAGGGCGTTATGTGCGTTCATTTGCTTAATCACGCAACCACCCTATGTGTAGGGACTACTCATCACGGCCAACCCCACAAGGAAGCAGAAGCACGGAAAGGCTCGTCACTTGCCTGAGGTCCAGGGCCAGGACTGGACCAGGCTGGCTCGACTCATGCTCTCAGTCCCACACTTTCCTGCTTTCCGTTCCGGCTAGTGTCTTTTAGTCTTTCCACCCACATCCCCCGCTAACCCTTGCTAAGCAGCCTGGAGGCCGGCCTTGGGGAGCAGGAGGCCTGGGGAGTATGGAGGGCTACAGAGAGGGGAAGAAGCATGTGAAGCCCCAGTTCAGCCTTGGGCCCCCTGGGTGAGGCCGCTCCCCGGCTCAGGCAGCTTAAATGGAGGTACGCTCTAGTTACTCACACTGTCTATTTGGAGAAACAGGAATGAAGAGCACAGACTCGGGTTTCAGACAGCCTCTCCACCCCTGGCCAAGAACCACTTCTGGAAGTGGGCCCTTTGCTTGAGTAGCAGCGACCATTAGCAGCTCCCACCACCCACAGGTTATCAAGTCCTGCAAGGGCTACAGGGTCACGTGAAAGAGGGTCCCCAGGCGGGTCTATCCATACCCACGAGCGTGGACCCAGGGATATAAGCCACGGCAAGTATGCCAGCGAAGCCTGCACCAACTATTCTTTTTGGCCTCAGAATGGTCCCGAAGGACCGAGTCCAGGCACAGAGCTGGGGAAATGCACCTGTCCACATCCACCCCCAGGCCCCTAGAGTCCAAGCCTGGGAGCGGCCACTTCCCAGGAGCCTGAGTTCTTAGGGCCCAAATCCACAGAGCCAGGGAACTCTGCCTGGAGCCCATCTCTAGGGCAGGATGCCCTCATCAGACCCTGGCAAACTCCCCTCTCCACCCCTGGAGACACCCACAGCTCTTAGTAAGAAATAGCATTAAGGCTGAGGGCCACCTGGGTGACTCAGTCAGTTAAGCATCTGACTCTTGATTTTAGTGCAAGTGAGAACCACCCATGGGCCCCCCGCACGTCGGGCCCCCCGCACGAGGCTCCAAGCTCAGTGGGGAGTCAGCTTGAGATTCTCTCCTTCTGCCCTCTCTCCACCCCCAGCTCCACACACATACTCGCTCTCAAGTCAACAAATCTTTAAAAACTAAAAGAGAAAAAGAAATAGTATTAACCAGGTCCCAGGAGGACTGAGGGTCAGTGTGGGGGCCTAGTGCCCCAGCAGGTCTTACCAGAGCCATGAGGCTGACTGTCCTCAAGGGCCACAAAATCGCAGGCAGTGGACGCAGGACCCAGGACTGCTGGCTTTTCAACACAGCACCTGTGATGGAACAGCTGGCCCCAAGCCTCTCCCTGGCCCCTCCCACCGCCAGCACTCCACCCCAGCCTCACACCCACTCCAGACAAGCCACCTGCCAGGAAACAGGAACCTTAAAGCTACGCGGAGACTCAGATACCCCCCAGACGTGGGCCTACCACTCACAAAGACCCATCCCTCCAGCCGTAGCCATCAGCACCGACCCCATGCAGCCCTGCTCCCCGGCCTGGACCTAGAAAGGCCGCTGACATCTAGGAAGCAGGGAGTGGGCCCGGGGCCAGCAGCAAGTGGAAGCGCCTCGTCCCCCGTAGCAGGGTCTTTCCCAACCTCCAGTGCCAGTAGGACAGGAATGCCCAGTCGTGTCTGAAGCACTTGGCCAAGCTGAGTGCCCCAGGCCCATCACAACCTGGGAGGGGTGTGGTCTGCTCCGTGAAACAGCGCTCCCAAGCCGCATGCGCGGCTGCCTCCGCCAGTGGAGGGGGGGGGCGGGATGATGAGGCCTCCAGGTGGCATTCGGGGATAGGGCATCCAAGGGAGTTATGTGCGTTCATTTGCTTAATCATGCAAATCACCACCAGGTCCAGGTGGCTGCAGGGAGCAAGACAGTCTGAGTGCAGAGACCCCTGTCGAGGTGGGGACGGCAGGGGCTTCTGTTCCCTCCTACCTGTCCTTGTTGTGGGAGAAGCAGGGGTGGCCCTGGGGGCCCCAGACCCCGCCAGCTGCCCTGGAGCCGGATGATAGCCAACAAGAGCAGAGTAAAGCTCGGCACGGCTTTAAGGGCTGAGTCGGTGAGGTCTGCTTGCCCTGAGAGAGGCTGCGACGGCTGTCACGGATGCAGGGGTCTTGGCAGCAGAAAGCTCCTTGGACTCTGGTCTGGACCCGGCCCTCAGTGGCCACCAGAGTAACAAATGTTTACCTGAGCCTTCCAGCCCTCACCAGACCACAGAAGACAACTTGGAGAGGGAGTCTCAGCACACATAAATCACAGTCATCTTTTATTGTGCATTTCCCTCCATGCCAGCCCTGCGGTCCCTACAGCTCTCTCTCGGAGCCTCCCAGCACCCCGTGGGGGAGGAAGCAGCCTGGTCTCTGTTTTACAGAGGGGACACCAGAGTGGTCAGCCGCGCAAGGCCTCAGTGCTGGTGAGAGGCAGTGCCGCGCCCGAAGCCCCACGCCTCCTCCGGGACAGGCTACTGCTCACCTGTGTGGCAACTCCTGGGAGCCCACACCCAGACCTGTCTGGCGCCTCCCGGACCTCCAGATCACCTCCCCAAGCTCTCCAGCACTTATCCCACGCCGAGCTGGGCTGGCCGCCAGCTCACTCTGACTCCAGGTTGCCTCTGGAAGCGACCTGGCCAGGGAGGGACACGACTTTTCCCCTGAGTTGTCATGGGCGCTTGTTCACCAGGGCTCCGTCAGTTGAGGCCTGAGGCCTTAGTAAGGGAGTCAAGCAGCTGGAAGTAACTGTACTTAAGGTCATACTCCATGTCATACCAGTAGTTCACTGTGGACAAAACGGACACCTGAGCTCGAAGACCCCCCTCTGAACCTACTGCCTCCCCAGCCCAGCCCCCTGCTGCCCTCCGGGCGGCTCCTCACCAGCAATGCAGCCGTGGGTCTGTTGGACGTGGTGGAACCACAGGGCGGGCAGGTAGAGCACCTCACCGGCCCGCACCGTGCAGTGAAGGGCCCGGGCCTGACTGTAACCAGGGTACCGGGCCAGATCCGGAGCCAGCGGGTCCAGTGGGATCCAGGGTACCTGGGGACACAACAGATGCCAGGGAGCAGGCCAAAGCCCCCAAGGCCCTCCAGCTCTGTCCCTTCCAAAGGTAAAGACCATGAGCCTTGCTCTGTCCAGTGCTGGGAGGGCCCGGACTTAGGAATCCTTCAGAACCACAAGCCCTCTCGCCAGCTCCATTGTGTCTGCTCCTCAGAGACCAGGCCCCGACCCTTCCCTCTCCCCAGGGCCCAGGAACAAGGTAGACACCTTCTCCATGGCCTCTTCATCCACCATCTCAAAGGAGCCCTCCTCAGTTAGCTGGTAGGTTGCGGGTGTGTACAGCTCTGAAACCAGAGAAAGGTATGGGGACACTCAAACAGCCTGCGGCTTCTCGGGTCCTCCCACTTGTTCCCTGAGTGCAAGGGAAACACTGCGTCCACCCGTCAGGCCTGGTACACCAGCCCACCCAGGGCCTTCCTCCCTATACCTCATCCACCTGCTCTCCAGCCCCTGCAGGCTGAGTCCCATACCATAGGGGATGAAGGGCCGGTCGCTGGGTGGGTGTAGCAGGAAGCGTTTCTCCCCTGAGACCACACAGTAGAGGTTCTCATAGTGGTCCTTATGTACTGCCAATACAAAGAAGGCCCAGTAGGCAGGGGTATGAGGGGCAGGACACAGGAGGGGACAAATGATCACATTTAGGGCCCTGCACACAAGACAGATGTGACAGATGATCTAACAGAAGAGCACAAAGCAGGCTCAAGGGTGTGCCGAGGAGCTGGGGCAAGCCCTCGGCATTTCAGATCTCTGCCCGCCAGGGACTTGATGCTCACATGGACTCATCTCTACCAAGAGGCAAATTCAAGCAAATAGGGTTCTCCTGACTTCACCCCTGACCTAGCTGGCCTCTGGCGAGCTTTCTAGAGACCTAGAAACCGTGCCCTCCACACCCAGTGCCATGGGACCTTCCCCAACCTGAGCTTTTGGGAGGTTCTCTGTCATGTCTGAACCCCAGAATCCCAGAAGAAATGTTGGAGAGTAGGCATCTAACTTCCGTCCAGACCCAGCCTTCCACTCTTGGCCTCCTCTTTCCTCCTCCCCACCTCTGTATTCCTTTGACACCTACAAGATGTCACTGCAGCCGCCTCCCCGAGCCAGAAGTTCACGGCATCAGGCATCTTTCCTACAGGATGGAGGTAAGAGAGTGAGTTAGGAGGCGCTGTCCTCCAGGCCAAGTTGGGAATAGCCACCATCCAGTGATGCTGGTCCAGAGCCTAGGGGTGGGGGTGGAGGCTCACAGGGAGAACAGGGAGAAGGGGCAGAGGAAGGTGAGCTCCAGGAGGGGTCTCCTCCCCTGGGATACAAAGGAGGATAGTAATGTTTAGTTGTTCAATTCAAAGTCACGGCCCAGAGACTTGCGTGTTTAGTGCCCAGAACCTGACCCTGAAGGGCCAACCAAGAGTGTGGGCCAAATCATCACCCCAGGGAGAAGCTGCAAGCAGAGCTGACTCTTTCCTCCCCGTTTCTTCCCTGCCTGGCCGATGTCTTCACTCACCCAGTGCCTCCGAGGCCCAGGGAATGTGAGACTCGAGATCGGGCAGCAGCTGAGGCAGCTCGGTGGGCAGGTTGGAGCACTGCTTCTGCACGTAGAGAACCCCCGGGTGCCGAGCCTGGCCCTCTAGCACATCCAGCACGCGGCTCAGGGGCAGGCGGCGCTCAGCAGGCATCACAAAGCGGTCCCCTCGTACAGCGTCGGCATAGCCATCTGGGGTCACGGCCACGCTCACCTCTGTGGAGCCCACTGTGGCTCTGGAGGAGAGGACTTTCAGCCCATACCCAGACACCACGAAGGACCACCCGACACCCCCCAGGGCAGCCCCCACCTGAGATAGGGGAAGGACCACTTCTGCAGCGCCGGCCAGTGCTGCAGGGCATTACGGATGACGCAGGGCCTGTTGGGGCAGACCCAGTCTCGGTAGAAGTGGAGTGGAGTGGGGGGCTCGTCCAGGTAGGGCACAGCAGGAGGCACACTGAGCTCTGAGAGAAAGAGGGGGGTGGGGGCTGAAGCCAACAGCACCCAGTTGCTGCCCCAGCATCTGCAGAAGAGATGCCCTCCCACGGCAGGACGCACTGTCACCACTGGATAATGCCCGCCGATGACCAAGGGACCCGAGACAACCAGAAACTGAAGGGAAAGTGTTCAGGGAAGCACCTGCAAACATACCAAGATGGGCGCCAAGAGTCCACAGGGCCAGAGGCGGCTGCTCAGCCCCAAACCCAAACCCTCCTCGAGACCACGTCCAGCCCCAGCAGTGAACCCTCGGCTTTCCCACTCTGCAGTGCCCAACCTCCCAGCAGCCATGAGGGAAGGGAGTGCATGGAGCTCCAGAATGAGGAGAGCTGAGGCCCCAAGGCCACAGGCTGGCATAGGTGAGTCAAGACTCTGGAAAGCACCCTTCCCACAGTGAGACTCACTGAGCACCTAGAACCTATTCAGTGCTCGGTCTGGCCGGTGAGGAGGTGTCAAGGGATGATCCTACTGTCATCATGAGAAGATTACAACCCAACTGGGGAGACAGGGGCCCTACAAAACCCTAGGAGGAAGAGGAAGAGCTGAACTGTGTTTCTGATCTTACTGAAGGGCAAGATCACCCTTGGATACCTGGTGCTAACATGTGCATTTATGTGGGTCGTGTCATATGTCACCTGCACAGACATTTCTAGTGGTCCTGCGTCACTTCTCACAGATCTGCTCTTCTTGGCTCTTCCTTCTCCCTCACTCTGGTCACACTATGGATCGTTCCGAAGTTCTACTGATTCTGCCTCCTCTGTCTCTCAAACCACCCACTCCTCCCCTCTGCTGCTACTACATTCAGACTACCTCCTCAGGTCCTCTCATGTCATGTCACTGAGGCTTCCTTCCTTGGAGAACCTTTTATTATTTATTTATTTTTTAAAGATTTTATTTATTTATTTGACACGAGCAGAGGGACTGAGAGAGGGAGAAGCAGGCTTCTCGCTGAGCAGGGAGCGAGATGTGGGGCTCAATCCCGGGACTCCGGGATCATGACCTGAGCTGAAGGCAGTCGCTTAACCAACTGAGCCACCCAGGTGCCCCCTTGGAGAACCTTTTAAATTGGAACCTGTCCCCACAATCCTACACCCCTTCCCTTCTTTTTCTTCCCTCTCCCTTTCATTCCTCACCACGTAATGCACTACCTATCTCCCTTAGCAAAACTGTTTATTGGTCTCTCTTGCTAGAATAGAACATAAGCTCCAGAAGGGCAGGGACGCAAGTCTTGTTCACTGGTGTATCCCCAGGCCCTAGAATGGTCCCTAACACACAGCAGGTGCTCAGCAAATGTTGACTTAATGGTAAAAAGAGAGTCTCTAACATCTCCTGGCTGGTTGGTTGCCCCAGTCAACTAACTGGTTCCCTTGGCTTAGTTCCACTCCCTCTCAAAGCATCCCTCAGCCCGGCCCCAGTCATCCTCTTAAAATACAATCTCATCTCGTCATACCCCTTGTTTAAAAAAAAATCGTTTGATGGTTTCTAAATTATAGTCCACCCTGGCATGTATTCAAGGCGATACACAATGAGGCCCAACCTACTTTTCCAGTCTGGTTTCCTCCTGTCTAGTGCCGGCCCCTTACCATACTCTCAGGTGGGGCTGCACGTTGTTCCCTTTTTCCTGGCTTCTATAAGGGCGACACAGGGCCTGCCTTTTTAGTTTCATCCGTGAGAGCGAGCCTGAAGGTCTTGGCCCCAGCTGGCAGCCACCATGCTCATTTCCATCTCTGAGGTCATGCCCTATCTCTCCCATCAGTCTCCATACCGGTCACCTTTGCTTTGCGGGTGGAAAGTAAATGTCTTTAGATCAAAAATTGGAACTGAGTGGCAAGACTGTGGCAGGCCCAAGAAAAGTGAGAAGAGCTGACTCATGTGTTTGCTTCGCTGTCTAGAGAGGTAAGATGGCACCTGCCAAGCAGAAAAGGGGCGAGGGGGGGACTGGCCAAGGGCCTTTCCAGTCAGGCTGGCCCACAATGGGAAGGCGATTTGGGAAGGCTCTATAAATCTCCCCATTGCTCTCACTGGGATTCTTAAAATATGTGGAAACTGCCAATATTTTTTTACCTTTTGTATCTTCTGCAATTATTTCAGTTTTACTACCTCCAGTTAAAAGACTTCCTGTAGAGAATGGCTACCGCTTCCTCCTGAGGCTTTGATGTGAGAGAATTTCAAAATCCAAACAATTTCTTTGGCCTGACAATTCTTCTAGAAACTGAACCAACAAAAATACGTGCACGTGTGCAGAAAGCCTGGCTCCAGCCACACCAGCCTTTTCGCTGTTCCCTGGACACACCAGGCACACTCCCACCTACCTGCAAAGCTCTTCTCTCAGATGTCTGAGCCACTCACTCCCTTCCCCTCCTTCTTCAAGCCTGTGCTCAAATGTCACTTTATCAAGGCTCACCTACAGTGACTATCTTGTTTAAACTCGGAACCTGCCCCCCACTCCATACCTGGCCTGAGACCTCTTATTCTGCTTTACTTCCTTTCTCACAACACTTATCTTTTAATCTATTTCTTCTATTGTATGATTAACTCATTTACTGTGTCTAGGATTATCTCTTCACCTGGAATGTAAAGTCCATAAGGGCAGAAATGTTTTAGTGACCTGTCCTAAACACATTGATCAGAGCCTCACACAAGGAGGTGCTTAGTACTGAGGTGCTCAAAATACTCGTTACAACATTAGCGAAAGAAAGACTGCAGACGACCTAAATGCCTATCAGTAATAATAGGCTGATTCAGTGAATTACCACACTAATACACAAAAGTGGAAAAGACTGAGGAAGAGGGATATGGGACAATCTTCAGGCTCCTCAGTGCAGAAGTGTGTTTAGCAGACTACCACTTGCATATAGAAGGAGATATATAGGCCCGCGCGTGTGTGTAGATATAAATTATTTCTGGAAGGATGCAAACCGGAGCCTAGAATGGGAGAAATGCTTACATTACAAATCCGTTTTTTTCTAAAACCACGTGCACGTGTTGCTAATTAATGGTAAAACAGAAATGGGAGGGAGGGAATTAAGGAGAGAGGAAAAAAAAAAACAACAACAAGCAGGGAAGAGCCAGCGTTTACTTGTACAGCTGCTTCCAATTCTCCTAAAGCTCTGCACCAGCTCAGAAAAGTCTGTTCCTAAATACAGGGTTCCAGGAGACGTTTCGAAAAGAGAGCATCCGGCCGCCTTAAGACCGCGACAGGAAAGGCTGGGAAGGGCAACAGACTGCCCCACTATTCAGGACGGGTTCACTGTGGGAGACACAAGGGCGAGGGGCGAGACTAGCCCGGGCCTTGGGAGTAAAAGGGAGGGTCGCTCCATAAAGCCACGAGGACACAGGAGCAGGGGAGCTGAGTGCCCAGCACGGGAGCGGGGGTGGGACCAAAGAGTGACCGGCAACGGGTCAGATGCACGAGCCTCTGTGCTCCTTGAGGACACGAACGAGGGGGAACCGTGGTGTCGGCGGGTCAGGGTGCCCCGGACTCGGGGCCCCGGTTCTCCGCATGCCCAAGGTTCCGCCCGCGTCCTGAGGCTGCCCGGCGGTCGACGGGAGACCGCGGCAGCCTCTGCGCGAACCCACTCACCCCTTGCGGCAGCCGGGAATTCTCGTAACTCCCTCCGCACGGCGTCCAAAACCGCCTCCGCCATCACGCCGCCGCCACCGCAAGGTGGCGCGTCCGTCCCTGAAGACTCCGCCCCGAGAGGCTCCGCCCCCTCCCGTACATCCAAATTGGGCTAACCCTCCCGCCCGCCGGCGAGAGGCCGCGCCTCCTCCCGCTTGCCCCGCTCGCGGGCATCCTTGAGTTAGCAAATGATTGTGTTTATTGACGAAATCATACATCAGTACAAACGGACGAGTTAAAAACAGCCCCTGCCCCCCGTGAGACCTGGGGAAGAGGAAAGCGCCACGGCCTGGACAAAGTATAAAAGTTATAAATAAGGGGGTGGGAGTTTCAAAACGGGGTCAGGACAAATCTGGTCGGGCGGGGGGGGGGCGGCAGTTGCCGGTGGCCTCAGACATGCAGAAGGGAACGGGCGCCGGCCGACCACAAGACCCCTTCTCCCACCCCACACTCGGCTCGGGGTAGGGAAAGGGCGGCCACCTTCTCACAAACCTTAGTGGGAGTGTAGCTCCCTTCTCTGAGGGGCTGGCTGGCTGGCTGGCTGGCTGAGGATGGAGAGGAACCCGGGCCAGAGGGCCAGGCCTGAGCCCTCTTTGGTCTGGGCTGTGGCTAGTGTGCCGGTAGGGGGAGTGGGGTAGACTTCTAAACCCCACAATGGCAGCTGCAGCCCGGGCCGGGTGTACCGTCAGCTGCTGGGGTTCTTTGCAGTTTAGCGGTGCAGGTGGTCGAGTGCAAGGGAAAACAGGCTTCACCTGTTCTCCTGTTCTGGCGCACTCCAGCTGATGCAAACAGGAGCTGAGCACTCTGTGGAAACCAGTTTCTAAGTTTCTGCCTATAGAACTGGCAGGACCCCATGGCCTCTCCAGGGGAGAACAGGTTTTCCTGACCTGAATCTTCAGGAAAGCTACCCTGACTTACCTGAGGCAGAGGAAAGCAGTAGGGCCCAGAGACACGTGTTCTTTGCCCCAACTCAACAACTGCTTCACTACTTGGTCCTACTCTACTGCCCTACTGTGCCCTATATCCTTCCCCTCACTCCTAATAGTTGTCCTTCTGATTCTAATCTACCCCCTCCTCTCTACCACTTACCTGTCCCACCTACCACCTTTCCATTGTGTGTCTTGGCCTCTTCCCACGTGCCTCTGTCTCCCCTCAACTTCCAGAATCTGGGGCATCCTGGGAGCCCAGCACTGCCTTTGAGGAGGCACCTTCCACCGAAAGCAGAAACCTGTGAGCCATCTCCTATTGGCTAGGTTGTGGACACCAAGAATCCAGAATTCAGGTTAGTGTGTTCCAGTCCTTTTCGTGCTCCCTGATAGTTCAGCAGGAGCCAGGGTAGTAAAGTAGAAGTAGCACACGAAGAGGAACCAGACACACATCAGCCAGCCAAGTACTCTAGCGATGAACACTCAACTCTGTGTGTGTGTGTGTGTGTGTGTGTGTGTGTGTGTGTGTGTGTGCGCGTGCATGCGCGCCCAGATTTCGTCTGTGGCCAAGGTCCTTAGAAGGTGGGCTGGTGCCCTGTAAACCATGAGGGGAGTTCTAACACCCATCACTCAGGATGCAAGAAGGTGCGGCCTCTGGGTCTAGCAGCCTGCTGGGGATTGGGTGCTGGGAGACGGAAGACTGGGAAAAGGAGGCCAGGGCTCTATGTGTGCCCAGCAGAGGGCTTTACTGTCCTGCAGCAACATCCCACAGCTGTCTCCACAAGTTCTGGCGGGGAGAGAAAGGGGGGCACAGGGAGAGAGAGAATGTAAGGGCTCTCTTAGAGGGGGGAACAGGAGTGGAATGTGGGGGGCCTTGAACCAACTCAAGCCTCCTCATGGCTGGGAATACCCTGGAGGGCTAGAGGGCTTTGCCTTTGGGAACTGCCAGGAAGGAGGGAAAGAGCCCCTGCTCTGGCAGGGAGGGGAGTGCAGCTGGTGTGGGAGGGGAGGTAGAGGTAGAGGTGAAGCTCCCGCTGTTGGTTGAAGGGCACTGATACCACACAGCCTCTCACTCCCCGCCTCCCCACCGAATACCCTGTGTGTGCTCCACCCCAGGGAGCTGATCCCTGCAGTAATTTCAAATGGCTTCTAAGAAGAGAGGGCCAGCCCTGCGGATTTCTCCTAAATGGGGCAGGCTACCCTCCAACTCCTCACAGCACCAAGATGACAAAGATCCAAGACCTCCCCTGCATGAGCCACGGAGCTGTGGAGGCAGGAGTTTCAAGAAAGTGAGGCAACAGTCAGGGAAATAAATTAATAAATACAGGGGCCCCATGAGGAGTAAATGGGAAAGCTGCTTCCCCTCTGAGCACTGATCCCTGCTATCCACTCCAAAGCATCCCCTCCCAGTTCTGGAGAGTGGAGCAGGGGCTACAGTCTGGAACAGGGGGAGCATTCACGTGGAATGGGGTTCGGGAACTAGAGTCTGCGCTCCATGCGCCGCTCCACCGCCCGGAGCAGCAGCTCTGAGTACTGCTCCAGCAGGGCCTGTGTTTGCTCAGCCCCCACGGCCCCGGGGCTCCCGCCTGGGCTGCACAACACTGCCCCAGCCAGGGCCTCGAGCTCCTGCCGCACTGAAGAGAAGGTGTTTCTGAGGAGCTGGGTGATGCGACTTTGCTCTGCTGATGGCGTCTTGCAGCCAGCCACCTGCATTTAAGAGGTGGGAAGTGAGTCGGAGGGATAGTGGGAGAACATCCTGTCAGTGGGTATATAAGGGGAGGGGCCCCACCTGGGTCTAGCCTGCCCCCTAAGAAGGCCCTCCTGGACTGTCCCCTAGGTCTAGGGTGGCCAAATGGTTTTTGAGGATGACAAGGGCTACTGATAATTACACGGGACAACTCACATAAACTGGGACGGTCTTGGGACAAACCAGGTCCTAGGCAAACTAGGACGTATGGTCTCCACACCCCACCCCCTCCAGTCTTGAAGTCCCCAGACAGAGATGACCAGTATGTGCTCACTTCAGGAGGCCTGGCCTGGCCTCTAACTCCCCCGCCCACTCTGCCCCGGAAGAAGTTCTTGCTTGCCCCGCCCGTCTGTCAGTGGAAGAGCCTTGTGGTTGTTCTGGGCGCTCAGCGGGCACTGTGGACGCGCTGTCTCCCCCATGGTGGGTGCCCAACACGTACCAAGTTGTAGAGCCGAACTGCCTGGCGCACACTGCCCTGGAGCTCTGCCACCAGCTGTTCGCACTCCTCCAGGCTCACTGCTGGTTCTGGGAGGGACACGCACGACTCAGTGAGACCCAGCACAGCTGCCCCTTCAGGCCTCCCCACCCAGGGGCCCCTGAGGGCAGGAGAGGCCTACTGCAGGATCACACACCCTTTGCTTGCCCTCTTCTCGCCTCCCTCCTTCCCAACACCGCCCCCCACAACACCACACAGAAAACAAGGTCCTGAGGGGAGGGCCAGCCCCAGGCCAAGAAGCCAAAAGGCGGTGAAGGGGCAAGTGGGTCACGAGGAGGTGGTGGAGATTGGCAGGAGTGTCTCACCATCAGGGGTGTGACTTACGGACCGAGACAGGAGCAGACAGGACGAAAACGGCAGAGGCTGGACGCACAGAAATGGGATGGAGCCAGAGAGCAGACAACAGAGACAGGAGAGAGAGGACGGGGCAGGAAATGAGAGCTGGGGGGCTGTGCACACCTGAGTCCTGGCTCAGGGCTGCCCCTGGCCTGGTGCATTCCATGGGGCCGGGAGTCCTCTTGGGGGGCGGGGGCTGCAAGTTCTCAGGGCCTTGGAGGAGGCTGCTGACTGGCAGTTGCTGGGCACCGGGGCTGCTGGGCGGAGGCTGAGCCTGGCCCTCTGTCCTAGACTTGGGAGGGCCACCCTCCCCCAAGCAGGCCCGCCTCTCAGATGTACTGTGAGCCTTTCCAAGGCCCACTGGGGAGCCAGGCTGTTCCACTTCACCAGGGGCCCTGCCCTTGGTAACAGGAGAGAAAGTGGCCAGGGTCGGACGATCAGGCAGTGGCTTTGGGATGTCCAGGACCAGGTGAGCCCGGCTGGGCAGGGCTAGCTTGCTGAACGGTGAGACTCGAAGGGGAGCAGGAGCTTGAGGTTCGGCTGCCAGGCCCAAATTCTCCCCAACAGACACGCTGCGGGAAATCTTGGCCATGGAACTGGTGGTGGGGTTCTGGTAGGACTGAGGCCGAGGCAGACGGCCCTCTGCGTGTGGCAGGGAGCGCAGGCCCTCCTGGGCCTCCGTCTCCCGTGAGAGCAGTGGGCCCAGCGGAGAGGCCTCGTCTGCAGAGAGGACAGACAGACACAGGCCGGGTGGTGAGGAAGGCTTCCCAGGCGCTAAGGCTCACAGCTCCCTGGGAGTTGCTGTGCCCTGCACACACCCACTAAGGGGCACCCTGTGGCAAGCACAGTGACACATCAGGGCTAAATCCAGCCGCCTTCTAGTAGCATGCGCATGTGCGCCATGCTCCCCGCCCCATGGACTTGAGCCCACCAGGTTCCTCACCCTGTGGCACCAGACTCTGCACAGACTGGGCCTTCTGGAGTCCACCTAAGGTGCTGGCTGCAGCCACTCTCTTGGGAGCCCAGCTGCTGTCAGGGTTGAGACGGCGTCGTGGCAAAAGCACAGGGACTGGCTGCTGGGGGCCACCGTTTCCAGGGGAGGGCTGTAGCTCTGGGGGCGCTCCTGGAGGGCTGGCACCGCCGCCTCTCAGCGGCTCCCCGGAAGCCGGCGGCATGGGGGCTGCCCTCACTGGGGGTGCCAGGCTTGAGGATGGAGACAGTTCCCTACAGGGAGGAAATGAGGAAAAAGGCCCACAGAAGGCTTGGGGTTCTCCCTGCCAAGACAGGGAGAAGCTCTCACAGCACCAGAAGCTCTGGGTGGGAAGGGCAGGCACAAAGCCAGCAGGCCGGACGTCCCCAGGCTTGGGAGTGCAGAATGCTGTCCCGAGTGGAAGAGGAGAGCGGCCTGATGCCTCAGAGGCAGCACAAGCCCTTTTGGGAGCCACTGGGAGGTCAGGTGAGCCACAGCTCCTTGGAGGAGAGTGAGAGCTGCAGCAGGGAGAGGTACCTGAGCGGGGGGGTCTGAACTTGCAACAGGAATCGTGAAGAGATGCTCCGAGACTCTGTCCTCTCTGGTACCCGGACTGGGGCCCCTGCCAAGGCGACAGAAATCATGAATTGAAGCCAGCCCTTGCCCCAGATTCTGCCTCCCCTGGAAAGTATGACCTGCCCTTGGACTCTCCCTCTCAGCCAGCCAAGGAGGGAAGAAGGGCAGACTACAGTGAGCACACACACGCCCTCTGACCACACCTGGAGCAGCCCCATTGGCCAGAGTCTCAAAGTGCTGTTTGAGAAACTGCTCCTGGTCTGGGGTACGGGGACTGCCTTCCTGCAGCCCGTAGGAGCCAGTGCCTCCGTCTTCTTCCTCCTCTTCCTCATCACCCTCGGCTGGCTCTTCAAGGTCTGAGGAAATGCCATCCACACTCAGGGGCTCCGTGATCTCAGAGTCTGGATGTGGGGAGGGGAGAGAAGCGCCATGCTGCACGTACCCACACCCGCCCCTCGCAGAGCCTCCACTCGCACCTCGGTCCACTGGACTCCCTCGGGACCACAGCCTCACCTTCGTTGGGGTGCTCAGGGCTGGAAAGGCGGCTGCTGCTGTAATCCACAGAGCAGGCACTGTCAGGACTGTGCTTCTCCGAGCCCCTGCTGCCTGGATACACTCTTCCCAGCGTGCCTCGGGCTGAAGCCTGCACCTGGAACTCACTTCCAGGAAGGCCAGCAGGGGAAGGAAGAGGCAGTCAGTAGGGGTGAGCAGCCGTACTACAACACAGGGCTTCCTTCTCCCTGACCTGTGAGGGGGGCTGGGGAATGAGGCAGGGGGGAAGGGGCAGGCAAGCCTGGGAAGGCTCAGGGAAGGGAGGCGTGGGAAAGGAAGGCTGCATGGCCCCTGAGGTCTGGTGAGGGAAGGAGCCTTGCCTGGTATCCAGGATCGGGCTGTCACTCGGCTCCGGGTAGACAACACCATCTTCGATGGGCGCAGGCTCCAGATCTTGGGCAAAGACACCTTCCTCTTGGGACAACAACCGAATAATGTGGGGACAGGAACAGGGTTGGGAAGCCTGAGGCCGAGGGGGCTTTTCATTCTGGGAACACACAAAGGGGCGTCACTGAGGCTGCTGGTGTGAGAGTGGGTCTGGGAAAAGAGGCAGAGGTGGGCGAGGATCTGGTGTGCATCAGCTCTGGGGGAAGCTGACTATTCCAAGTCTGAGAACTCCAGCTAATGTTCTTGAGTTTCTGGAGTAACTAGACCCTGCCATACTCCGGGCTGCAAACATCTAGCCAGCACTCTGTATAATGAACCCTTTACAAAACCTGGCCCAGGGCAAAGTGCACCACCCCAGTCACCAGACCATACCGCTCAGCCAGCCTGAACCCTGGTGGTCCAGGTGACCCATGTGCCACAGGGGCAGGGCAAGCACAGCCAGCCCAGTGCCCAGGCCCCAGCTGTTGGCATTAGGCTGGCTCAGGCTGCTTGGAGAGCTCTAGGTTGCCGGGAGAAAGCTGGCTCACCTGGCTAGCATGTGAGGTCTCAGGGACCTGCTGACCATGCTTCCCAGGGCAGGATGGGGTCATGGCCAGCAAGTCTTGGCTAGCACCACGAGGGCTTGGGGCCAGCGTCTCTAGCTGCCGCAGGTCCAGCATGGAGCGGACACTCAGCTCCACACCTGGCTGGGCCCAGCGGCCCCTTCTTCTGGGTCCTTGGTTGGCTGCAGGGGCCGGGGCCAGGAACTCTGCCGTCTGCTGTGAGGCAGGGGTTGGGGAGGGGGTCAAACCAGCAGACAAGAGGATCAACAAACACTCCTATACCACTTACTGTGTACCATCCATTGTATACAAGTGTATCCACTCCCTTAATCCCCACATGCCTATGAGGTCGGTATTATCATTGTCCCCATTTCTGCAGGTGGGTAAACCAAAGCACAGTGGCTTAAATCACTTGTCAAGTCCCCACGGACAGTAAGGGGCCTGCCTGCAGGTTACAACTCAAGTATTCTGGCTCCACAGTTCATGCTCTTGGCTTCGCTCTACATCCTGTCTTAGACCTTCTGGTCTCAGCCTTCACCTGGTCTCACGGACACCTCAGAGCTGGTAATCTCTCAAAACTCTCCTTACTCTGAAGTCAGCCCCAAGTCCATTCAGAGCACCAAGGAGAAACCCAAGAGTCGAGCCTTAAGCCCCTGGCCCGGTCAGAAGGCAGGAGATGCACCAGCCACCACCATTCCACGCAGTCGCTGCTGACAATGAAGGTGCTGCCCCTGAAGTCTCGACGTGGCAAGAATGGGGTTGGGGCCTCTGCGGGGCTTGCTCAGAAAGCCTTGACCTTCCCTCCAGCTGCCCTGAAGTCGCCGCCCAGTTACTGGTGCTCCCTCGGCCCTGTCCCTCTAGATAACTTGCTCTGGAAGTTACCTCCTAACCCGGAGTCTTTAGAACTATAGTTCCTCCAGATGCCTACTCTTTGAAACTCTGTATTCTTCAACTTCAGTTTCCTTTCTTTTAAGACATTTTATTTATGTATTTATGTATTTATTTATTTGAGAGCGAGCTAAAGCACACAGGCACCTGGACACAAAGGGGGGTGCAGGAGGGAAGGGAGAGGGACAAACTCCTCTCTGAGCATGGAGCCCCAAGCGGGGCCCAGTGTGGGGCTCGACCCCATGACACTGAGAACATGACCTAAGCTAAAACCAAGAGTCAGATGTTTAACCAACCAGGGCACCCAGGCGCCCCTTGAACTTCAGCTCTAACTGGCTCAGACACCCCCTGCCTACTCCCCACCTCAACCTGTTCTTTGTTTACACTTCCCCCCAGACCCCCAGGCAGCTGAACTAGTGGAGCACATCTTCTAGTGGTGACTAGACCTTGCAGGCCGCCCCACCTGGCCTGCAGGAAGGAGACGCCTGGGCTTCATCATCCCTAACCTGGGATCAGCCGAGCTGCTCAAACTCTCCCAGGAGGCCCTTCCTGGGACACCAGAGAGCCCTGCTTTCACCTTCCTCCACCCCTTGTAAACTTGGAGGGGCATTTTTAATGACAGTGACTCACCCGACTCATCTCCCAGTGGGACAGGCTTCGGGGCAGGGCTGGGCCCGGCACTGAGGCTAGACAGAGACAAGCGGTCAGAGACAGTGTCTCCTGGCCACCTACCCACCCACCCAGAGCCCTGGCCCCACACCGGTACCCCTATGTGGCCACAGCGATGCTCTGGCTTCCTCGGCTCACCCTGCTCTCACGCCCCAGTCCCAGAAAGGGCTTATCTAGCCTCTGGGTCAACCGCAGCCTGTCCACCCCTGCTCCAGACTTCCACACACCTGGCTCCTTCTCCGTGTCCTTGGCAAGGATGGGCAGAGCTGGAAGTTCCTCTTCTTCAGTGCCCTCGTCTTCTCCCTCCTTGTCACTGTCTGATGATAGAGCTGGTCCAGGAGACAGCATCGATGGGGCCTCATGCCTGAGTCCAAAACAAGGAAGGTCACCAGTGTTCGTGGGTCTTTGGGAGATTCAGTGCAGGAAGAGGAGATTCAGTGCAGGAAGAGCCCAGTGTTCGTGGGTCTTTGGGTAAGAAACAGGTGTTGGGGGATCCAGGAGTCAGGAGGCACAGGTGAAGGGCAGGTCCCGAGCAACAAAGGTGGAGCACTGAGATAGCGAGCAGTCCGGATGCCCAGCCACCACTAGCCTGTGTCCACACTCCGTTCTCACCGGTTGGGTCCTGCAGCCCTCTGGGGTGAAGACGGCCCTTGCTGCTTGGCCCCTCGCTGGCGCTGGCGCAGCTCCGCCAGACGCTGCCTCATGCTGATGGTCATCTCGGAGCTCAGGCGCCACACAAATATACAGCTGGGCAGAGCCACAGAGTTGGGAGAGGAAGAGGTAAGGCAGGACTCCATGCTGGAACCCCACTAGTTCCCCTTCTCCATGGACTGGCAAGAGGACCAGAGCCACCCTCGAGTGCCATGTCAGGCCCAAGAACACCCCTGCTCAGCCCTACTTCCCAGAACATCCCTGATGTGAAGAGAGAGGAACGGGCAGGGTGTGTGTGTCACAGAGGAAAGGTCTATGTCTCAGGGACATTGGCTCCCACTCACCTGTCCCCTGAGACTGAGATGAGATGTTTGCAGTCATTACTGAACTTCATGCCAGTGACAATCTCTGTGAGGAACAAAGAATACGGCCTATGAGCCACCCTGAAGTCCCTGCGAAGCTTCTGTCCCAAAGGGAGGTGGATGTTGGTTCAAAGGGAGGGGTAGGCAGCTTGGCGAGGTCCCAAGGAGCTAAAGGAAGGAAGAGTGAAGTTCCAGCAGTAGAATACTGGGGCAACACTCACCTGAGTGGCCGAACATAGTGGCCACGCACTCGCCTGAGGAGAAGTCAAAAATGGAGAGGTTCTTATCAGAACAGCTGGTGGCGATGTAGATCCCTGAGGGGTCTGTCTGCACCTGAGGAGTGGGACACACTACTGGCAAAGGACAAGGGAAGCACCAGTGCCTTTCCACCTGGTACCCCAGTGCTATTTCTGTGGCCCAGGGCCCATCCTCCTGGGCCAGGCCTTACCTTAATCAGAGTGCCGTCCTCCCCCTGTGACCCTTTAAACAGCTTCTTCTGCTTCCCACTGCTGATGTTAAAGATCCTGCAAAGAAACACGCTCTTGTTCACATCAGGAGGAGGCTATGATCGAGCACCCCCGGGTGGGAGAGACCCCAGCACTCGGTCCCAGCCCTGTCCTCTCTGGGAGCCATGCCCCAACACCAAAGGAGCTATGGCTTCTTGGGTACAGAGAAGTGCTCACTCTCTAGGTTCAAGGGGGCACAAAGCCCTGCACAAAAGACAGAAGTGGGGAGAAAGCTGCCACGAGCTGACCCCCGCCCCCAGCTTGAAGGAATGCAGTCAGATGGTTGGAAAAGGGGATGCCCACCGAATATTTCGGTCCTGGCAGCCGATGGCTGTGTACTTCCAGCTGGGCTCCACATCCATGTCATAGAGGGTCGTCTTCCGCACTACGTGGTGTGTCCGTGTAAACTGGACTCCATCTCCAGACTGCAGGGGTAGAGCACGCGGCCCCACCAGGCCCAGAAAGCCCCGCTTTCACCTCCCTTCACTATTACAACCTCAGTTGGGGATGGGGTAGGAACCCCCACCCCCAGCCCCTGGCCCAGTCCAGGAAGCCCCAGACCCTCACCTTCTGTGCGGTGCGGAAGTAAATGCTCTTGTCGGCTCCACAGCTGATCATGCGGACTTGCCCATCGCTGGCTATGGAAGAGGGGGGCCTCGCTATTCCCACCGCTCTTGCCATAAGGGGCCAGCCCTCTACTGCTGCACTACTGAGCTCTCTACACGACCCAGACAACCAATTACATTGGGTCGCTTCCCTCCAAACCTACGCTTTCCATCCTCACCATCCTCAGCCAACTTGGTTGGCTCAGGGTCCCCGAGACAGAGAGTCTACGTTCCACCTGCCTTCCCATGTGGCCCCAGTCCAATATACCCCCTGTGACAGGCCCACTCTTCCCCTGGGGCAGGGGTGGTGGATGTTGGGGGTGGGTGGCTTCGGTGTGTCTCAGCTGCCCTGCCCCCACCTGCAAACTTGACGGCAGTGATAGAGGAGGAGTGTTCGTCCAACGTCTGCTGCAGGCTGTACTCCCGGCCAGCATCGAGGACGTGGATAAGCCGGTCCCGGCTCGCTGATGCCAGCAGCTTCAGACCTGTGGTTCAAAGGACTCCATCAGCCCGTGCGTGCCCGGAGCAGGCCACTATTTGGGCCCGGCACAAGGTCTGCAGAGACCGAGCCCCATAACCCTAAGGCAAGTGAACCAGAGAGCAGGAATGGAGCTATCCTACTGCTACACCTGCGAAGACACTAAATGCTTCAAACGATGTTTGGTCCCACAGCCCAGAGCCAGGATCCATGCAAGGGGCACTAGCAAGATGGGAGGAGCCCTGTGCCACTCCGGGCCAAAAACCAGGTATCCTTCTCACCCGTGTCTGGCTTAGAGTACTCCAGGCAGAGAATCTCGGAGTCATGCGCCTCCACTTTCAGCATCTCACTCAGGGACTGCAGCTCGTGCACCCTGCAAAGACCAGGAGAGAGAGGACAGACGTCATGCCCAGCTACAGGAGGAGAGACTCAGCCTCCATTCCCTGCTATATCTTCCCCCCGGGCCTGTTTCTCAAATCACATTTTTATTTATTTTTTAACTTTGTGGCTTAGAGAAAAGTGACAATGCGTAGAGATTTTCCACGTTAACGACAGCTCAGATACCAGAACCAGGAAATTGACATTGGTGCAATACGTCTAACTCAAGATTTTACTTTAATTTTACCAGTTTTTCCACAATATTTTTTTTATCTGGATCCAGGATCCTAGCAAGAGTCCAAACTGTACTTAGTTGCTATTTCTCCTTAGTCTCCTGTGGTTGGGGACAGTTCTTCAGTCTTTCCTTATCTTTCATGACCTTGATGCTTTTGAGGAGTACTGAGCACTCTCTAAAACTCTTTATTTAGAAGAGTTCTGACTCCTCTGTTCTCTGTACCTCAATTTGAGTCTCCCCGCGTTTTCCCACAATTGGACTGAGCTTATGCACTTTTAGCAAGACCACAGAAACCAGTCTGTGGCTTCTGAGCTCATCCTCTCACGGGCTTTGTGATGCTGCTATGAGGCTGTTAAGCTTGATCACTTGCTTAGGATGGGTTCTGCTGGGTTTCTTCACTGTAAAGGGTTTATCTTTCCCCTTGTATATAGACATCCTGTTCTCCAATCTTTTTGAGCCCATTTTTCTCAGGCTACGTCCTTCAGGACCTAACTCCCCAAGCCTGCACCGTGGGAAGCCATCAGTACGCCTCCCAGCCTGCCATTACCTAAGCGTGCCTACACGGTCCCCAGAAGCTAGATGCTGTCCGTTGGGGCTGATACACACGGAGCGGATGCCCACACGGGGATCCATCAGGGACCCATCGGTCTTGTCTCCTCCGGGCAGCTCAGTGTCCAGCAGGGCCTGAGTGTTCCCATCCACATAGATGATCTTAATGAGGTCCTAGTGGAGCAGGTCAGGAGAGGAAGTGGATAAGGCAGGCCTGACCCAGTGCAGCTGCAAGGGGAGAGGAATGCTGGACAAGATAAACCCCTGGCTCCAGGAACCCGGCTAAATCTGAGCCACAAGACCCAAATCTGGGGACCCGGATCCTGAGAGGGCGGTGCTAAGGCTGAAGGGAAGGGGGGGGGGGCTGAGTGTGGGCGGGTGCCCTATGGCCCCGGGGCTCACATTGCTGAGGATGTTTCGGTGCAAGGTGGAGCCATGCACCCCGGAGCTCTCTGTGTTCCACAGGCGGATGGTATTGTCTGAGGAACAGGTGATAAAGGAACTTGGGGGCAGGCAGGCCTGGTTGCTGTCCTTCACTTCGGGATAGACCTGAGGGGCAGAGGGAACAGAGTCAGATCTCCAGTTATGGGGCAGTCCTTTCCCTGCCCAAGGAGATGGAAGGGAAGGAGATTAAAGAGAGAATGCTGGAAGGGACTTAGCCCCATGTCTGTCGCATAATAAGCAAGCCGTAACTATTGGATACTCTCTATAATCGCTAAGGGCAAACACCTTAACCGAGCTCCTACTACGCTCCAGGCACTCTTCCATGTCTCCCACTTATATCGTTTCATTAAGTTCTTGGACAATTAGATAAATCAGGTGCATCGATTTACAGCTCAGGAAACTGCGGTTCAGCCAAGTTCAGTAACTTGTCCAAGATCACCCAGCCCAGGATGAGGCAAAGCTAAGGACAGACAGGGGTACAATGGAAGAAGTCTGAGATACATAAGCACTAAAATTCAAGCTCAATCCTCAGGACCCATCTGAAGATAAGTGGATACACAGGGATGTTGCAGGAGGAACTAGGAGGCAGCAGGAATATAACTTTATACTCAGGGATCCCCACTTCCAGCCTCACAACGGTACCGCAGCAAACCTGGTCCGTCCCAGCCCAGCCCAGCCCACATACCTCCACACTCCAGACGCAGGAGGAATGATACAGAGCTGAGTACACCTTGCCCACTTTCTTGGGGTCCCTCACATCCCAAACATAAATGCTGTGGTCGTTGTAGACACAAGACAGCCACTGATTCGTAGGATCAAAGGTCAAGGCAATGGTGTCTGGATACTTGGCATTGGCCACTCCAGAGAAGAGGCGACTGTGGGGAAGGGGACACGGCGATGAGTGAGTGGGGAGCTAGTGAAATGAAGGATTGAAAAGAATGAAAACCGAAGCCAAAGCACAAAGGAAGAAGCAGAGCGAGCACGGGGAACCCTTTCCAGACCTGCAGGGGGTAGCTGCTTAAGAAAAGCAGCAGCATAGGGTTCCTGGGTGGCTCAGAGGATTAAAGCCTCTGCCTTGGCTCAGGTGATAATCTCAGGGTCCTGGGATTGAGCCCCGCATCGGGCTCTCTGCTCAGCGGGAAGCCTGCTTCCCCCTCTCTCTCTGCCTACCTATGATCTCTCTCTGTGTCAAATAAATAAATAAAATCTTAAAAAAAAAAAAAAAAAGAAAGGAAGGAAGCAACAACTCTCACAGCTGTCAGCAGGGAGCTGACCCGCACGCATCCTTGGACCATGGAGTTCTCCTGAGGAACATGCCCCATGTCACGGAACACCACAGTCGGACAAGGGAACTCTGTGGCCATGACAGAGTGGAACAAAAACAAGACCCCCTCCACAACTGTGCCTGAGACACAGATAAACATGCAGCACTATACAAACCAGAAATGTGACTGAACGTTTCCAGTCCCGTCTGTGGAGACTGACTGCTGCTTTTCTACCGATGACCGCTTTCGCCCCATACAACCAGAGCAAGCCTTCAATCCCTTCAACCATTCCTAAAATCCTCCACTACAAGCCCAAATCTTATAGTAGGCTCTGCCTAACCCCCACTGAGACACCCCCCACCCTCCCACGGTGTGGGGTCTTCTTGGTGGCCACCAGTATCGGTAAACCCAAACCAGTAGGTCTGCAGAGGTATTCCTGGCAATCACTGGGGCAGACACTCTCTTCACTGAGCTCCCTGAAGCGCAGCCAGGGAAGGAAGGCTGGGCCCCAAGGGAGGCTCTGAGCTCACCTGGCCTCAGTGACGCTGGCAATGTCTGTGCCCAGGGCGTGGGGCCGGGGCAGTGTGCTGAGGAAGTGCAGGTTAGAGGGGTTGAAGAGGCGCACGGTGCCATCGGCACAGCCACAGAAGATGTAGTCTTGGCTCACAGAGATGCAGTGGGCCACAGTGGTCTGCAGGCAGAGGAGCTCGGCTCAGCAAGGGTCCCCTGCCCAACCCCTCCTCCACAGTCATCTGGCAAGAGGAGAGACCAGCCCAGGCAGGGGCAAGGAGAAAGCTCCTCAGCTGCTCTGGCCTGAGCCCCTCAGCTGCTGTCTAGAGATCCCCTCCCCTCCCTCTGGCAGCAGGTGGCCAGCAGGCCCACAGCCATGTGCACATGGGGGATGGGAGCCGGGGACCCTTCTAAGGCCCAAGAGGTTTGGACCAAAAGGACAAAGTAAGGAAAAGCCCAGCAGAGAGAAAGAAACAGCATGAGAAAGACAGGAGGGTCTAGGCCCCACTTACTGTGAAGCTGTCTGTATTCTGAGCAGAAGAGGGAGGCAGGGGAAAGAAAGGTGGAAAGAGAAAGCAGAGAGGAGGGAGTTATACAGATCTCCAAGGACTGGAACTAGGCCAAGGAGGGGCTCCCCCAAGCTCCTCTCTCCTGCGGTCCCCTCCTGCATGCCCGAGGGGCTAGCCCCTGCTTATGGATCCAGAGGCATCCAATCTCCCCTGAGCTGACCCATCGACCCACTGGGCCAAAGGTGCTTACTCTCAGCTCCACCCACTTATCCAAAAGCCTCCTGTCGCTGAACTCGCACAGCAGCCCTGAGGACGTGATGCTGAAGGTGCTGTCCGCCTTCTTCCCTCGGCCACAGGCCACGTCAGTGAACAGGTTGTTGCGCAGCTCCCCCAGCAGTCCCGAGCGGCCCAGCAGAGGCACGGTGGTGTTCACCTGTGGAGACATACCACCCTTGTCACCTGTCCACCCCAGGATTTCTGTACGGCTGCTGAGGGAGAGGACGGGGGGGCCCAGTGGAACAGGGTCTCCCGGGGAGGCTGAGCAGACTCTGGGCCTGGGGCTACTTCCAGCCACAGCAGCTCACCTTTGAGGTCTTACTGTCATCGAGGTACCAGAATTTGATGTGCCGGTTGCCTGCGGTGACGAAGTAGCTGCAATCTTCCGAGAAGGAGACGGCTGTCACCCGACTGGACACCTTATTGGAGGCCACCACAATGTTTTTCTGGAGGGAAAGCCAAAGGAAAAATCAAAATTCTGCCCCTTGGGGCTAAGACGAAAGAGGCTCAGAGGCTGGAGGAGGGGTTGGATAGGATGCGTACTTTAAAAAATGTTCCTTGCCAAGATTTTTTGGTCAGAAAAAGAAGGGAGAGAGAAGAATTTCTTTCTAGAGGAGTTGAAGAGAATCCATTTCCCTGGGAGGCCCCCCAGAGACATAAAGCTGGCCCCTTTCTACAAACACACTTGGCTACACAGTTGCTCTTTTCTGTTTCAGGCTCTTTTCTAGAACCAGACTGAGATCAGCGAGTGGAAGAAGGGGTTCAGATCAGCTGTCCCCTGGCTCCCCAACTGGCCCGTGACCCATGTGAGGCTGTGAGGCCAGCCCAGCCGGTCCACTCACCTTCCAGGCCCAGACGTTGACGATCATGTCATGCTGGTACCCCACGGAGACGATGTACTTGGCGCTGGGGGAGAAGGCCACGCAAGCCACCCCGTACTTATGCTCCTGCAGCTCCGTCACCTGGCTGTGCTCGGCCACGTCCCAAACACGCACGGCAGGCATGTGCCCACTCTGCACGGAGGCAGGAACCAGAAGTGAGGACCAAGGCACGCAGCCTCCCCGAGCCTTTCAGAGTGGGGGCCCTTACCTCCCCAACTACGACAGACGATATCTCTAATGACCCTCTGCCGAAAGTCAGGAGCAGAGTGCTATACGGGGCGAAGGGTAAAAACAGAAACAAAACCAAAACCAAAAAACATAACTATATCTCAAGACAAAAATGATTATCCGGGAGAAGACGGCCCCAGATTTTGTTCCACATCTCTGTGTCCGAGTGTGCACCTCTGTATTCACTCAAAATTCCTGGAGTGATTCTGATGAGTCTCCCAGGATTGAAAACTGCTCCCACTCAGGCAGAATGGGCCCCCTGGGGATCCCCGCAAGCCTGAGAAGGGAGTGGCATTCCTCATGTGCCCAGCAGGGGGCCTCTGGGGACAAGGAACATTTTAAGGCCATAGTTTTCAAAGCCTGCTTCCCAAACGGGGCAGAAGCAGCCTGTGGGAACTTGTAAGAAATGCAGATTTTGGGGTCCCATCTCAGACCTATAGAATCAGAAACCCTGGGGGCGGGCCTGGCAATGTGCACTTCACCAAGCAATCCAGGTGATTCCAGTGCTCGCTAAAGCTTATTAAGAACCACTGCTTTCAGGTAGAGCAAAAACTAGGATTTAGCATCCTAGGAAGGAAAAGAGGCAGGAAGCCAAAAACGCAGAGGCCCTTATTCGGCCTAGGACTGTAGCCCTCCAAGCCAGGCCATCCCCACCCCTCCTCAGGGGACTACAGCCCCTTCCCTCACTCACCTCTCCGGTGACCAAGTACTTGCCATCAGGGGAGAAGGCGAGCGCAGTAATGGTTTTCCTGTGGGGTATGAGGGGGGCTCAGAGGGGCAGTGACAGCCTGGCCTAACCCCGGCTCCCGCAGAGTCCCCTCAAAAGGCCAGCATTCTGGTCCTGGGGCTCTTCGAGCAGGCCCCGAGGCCAAGCCACGAAGCCCCCAGGCAGTGCCTTTCTCACAGCTCCCAGGAAAAGGAAGTACCCCCTGAGGGTGCAGACCCATTTACCTGGAACTGTTGAGGATGTGGTGCTGTTTGTGTTTCCGGGGATTGAAGAGCACGACCACACACCTGGGGAGATGAGTGCGACAAGAGGCTTAGCCCCAAATCACGGCTCCCCCAAGGAGCACCCAGGCCGCCTGGGACTTCCAGGCACTCAGCACCAGGAGCTGCATAGAGCGAGAGCAGAGGAACTCTCTGCCTGGCACTGAGGGCAGCCAATGGCTTTCTGGCAACCTGCTCTTCTGGCTCCCCTCTCCCACCCACCAGGGCCTATCTCTGCAGCCTGGTGAGGATGAAGGCTCCCTGGAGGCCTATCTCACCAGGTCCCTAAGCACAAGCACCACCTCTGCTCTTAAGGGCATCAAGGACTCAGGCCTCTCCAGAGCCCAGGAAGGGGTGTAGGAGGGAAGAGTCCACGTGACTTGAGCAAAGAGGGCACAGGTGTGCAGCCAGTTCACAGGCTTGGAGCCACACGTCTCACAAGCATTTGTGCTCCAGGGAGGGGTGAGGCCTCTCATGGGTGTGCTCACGTGCGCAGCTGGCAGGAGCCTACGGCGGACCCTCTGTCTCAGTTGAGGAAGGGGTGGGAGGCTGGAACTGCAGGGAGACTCAGTGAGACTAGGAGGAGCTGCAGAGAACCCAAGAGGACCTGGGGAGGCCTGTTCAGTGCGCTGGAACTCCTGGGCCCCGCCCTAAGAAGCCCTGGCTCCAGAGACCACGAGAAGGGCCCTGCAGACTGCCCGAAGCCCATCGGAGACTCTGCCTGTTGGCCTGCTGCGCAGGGAAGGATGGGAGGACCCTCTCCAAGCAGGCAGCACGGGTAGACAGCGCCAGGTTCAGATGGACTTTCCAGAGGCAGTTCCAGAGAGGAGGCCAGGTGGTAGGAATTAAGGCAGGAAGCCCAAAGCCATAGCCAGGCAGCGGTCTCCCTTATGCTCCGTGGCTGTCAGCGGGCCTGAATGAGCAGAGAGTGACAGCCCCAAGAGCAGCCTTGCTTAATGGCAAACCCAGTGCCTGCTAGAAGCCTGGAGCGAAGGCAAGTACAGCTGCTGTGAGCGCTTAGCACATTAGGCTCCATAAAACATTTCAGTAGGCACATTCCACAGGGAATCTCTGGGGACCCGAGGATCTCTGAGGTCCACTAGGTATGCCCAGAACTGCCAGGCTGGGCAACAAAGAGCCTTGGAATTCCTGAGTCACATCTCCTCCTCTAACCCCTCCCCAAATCTGTCTTTAGTTTCCTTTCTCTTTCTCTTTCCATCTGCTCATCTTCCCTTTCTCATCTCCTTTCTCTCCGTACACCAACTTCTAGTCTCCTGCTTCCCTTATATATATGACAAAAGTTAGATGGCCTTATAAACCCTGTGCCCCATCACTCTCCCTCCCCGTTCCCAAAACACACACACACACACACACACACACACACACACACACACACACACACAGGCCCAGTCCAGGATACAGGGAGCTTAATTCCTCTGAACATACAGACTCAAAAGAACCTTAGAGCTGAAAGGAAGGATGGAAGGAATTAAATGCAGTGCGCTAGGTGACTTTAAAATCAAAGTCCAACCCCCTAGAACTTTGAGATAAGGAAGCTTAGGCTCAGCAAGTTCCCAGAAAGAGCTTCCCAGGCCGCTTGCTTTCAGGGCTCTTTACATCAAAGCCTATCTGATGAGATCGCAACACTCCCAGAAGAGAGCCCTGGGGGAGGGGCTTCCAAGACCAAACTCCTTCAAGTATCCATGAAGGCCCTGGGTGGTATGAACCCCCTGCCCACCCTCCAGCTTCACCCTGAACCATGGTCCAAGGACATTCTTTCATTCTCTTTAACCTGCCATGCTCCTTTGCAGAACTGTTTCCCTTATCTAGAACATTCTTCTCTCCCTTTTCCAACTAGTTCATCTTTAATTCCCTTTCAGATCTCAGGTCAAATGGCCTCAGTAGTTGCTCTCATAGCAAGCATGGTGTATCAATTTTTTGTAACATTTATCACAGCTGCAATTTTACATTTATTTCTGATGACCCTCCCACCCATGCCTTTCGTGAGAACAGTCTCTTGTGCCCGACAGAGGCTGGCCCACTGCAGTTGTTCAAGAACCATCTGAATGGAACAGCACCTCCTTTGGTCCACTAGCTTGGTCCTGTGGGGCATCAGTAGGCCCGGCTTTCCCTACTCCACGCCCCACCTATCTTCTATGCACGGAGGGACTGAGGACATCTGGATCCTCAGAAGCAGAGTTGGGGCGGAAGGGATGCTGTGGGCTTGGGAGGCAGAGACCAGGGTCTGAGCCCTTGTTCCACCACGTCCAGCTCTGTGACCCTGGGTCAGACACAAGCATGCTGGCTTCTCTGTCATCAAGGATGGATACCCAGATCTAGCTCATAGGACTTCTGTGAAGATTAAATGGTTTTTTTCTGACACACAGTAGGAACCAAACAAATGGCAATTCTTAATATTACTACTCCTTAAGCATAGAAAGGAAGCTGCAAGGGGGCTCCTGGCAGTGGGGAACGAGGTAAGGGACTGCGTCAGGTCCTTCCTCTGGAAGAATGGAGGAAAGTTCTGTTAGGACCTCAGTAATGGTAAAAACTTCAGAGGAGCCTTTATTTTTTTGTTCTGGGAAGGCAGCCAGGAAAGGAGAGCTGGATTAAGCTTGGGGAAAGAAAATACCTGCATCTTCATTCACTGAAGGGATGACAAGCTTGGAAGGTAGTGAGGAAGGGAGGGGGGAAATGCTGAGAGAGAGAGACCCCCTCAAATGTCTAAGACAGCAGCACAGAGGCATGGAAGGAAAACGGAAGTGCCATCTCCTGGCTAAGTTAGAAAGCACCACACAAGAGTTTCAGTGAACCCCAAACATGAAGGTTCCTAGTTCCTTTAGTGACCAGCCCTCTGCCCCTCACACAGTGGGGCCCAGTAATAAGAGTTCCCATTTGCCAAGCACTTTCTAGGTAACAGGCACTCTGCCCAGCAGCCTAGGTGTCTGGGTCTGGCTAATCCTTACAGCAACTCATGACCCTGAGTACAATTATCCCCGCTTTAGAGGCAGAGAACCAAGATCAGAGCAGGGAGGTAACTGGCTCAAGGTCACTCAGCTAAAGCCAAAGAGAGTCAGGATTCCAGAAACAGTGCTCTCAGGGATGCAGAGTGGAGTGAGCTGAGGAAAGAAAAGTAAAGCTGGGGATGAGAGACGGGAAACACAGCTGCCCTGACTTGTGCAGGGTGCTTGGCAAAGAGCCTCTGAGAAGAGGGAAAGCTGACTGGGGCACCTTGATAGGAAAAGGATTGGGGCTATAGGACTTTTGGAAATCCGAACAGGGCAGATGAAAACTATAGCAGTTACAGTTCCAAGTTCATAAATTTAGAGATTTAGATTTTAATACTTTATTCAGTGTGGGAAAAATCACACACACCCCGGCCTGCCACCATGTTTTCTGACTTTGCTGGTATCTGGGCCTATCTGCTGAGGAGGCCCATCTCTGCAGGCTCGTCTCTCTAGCGGTGACTTCCGGTGTGAGTGGTTACAGGTTACCCAGCTTGCTCAGCAGCTCCACAAAAACCATGGCAAAGGGCTTTGGCTGAGAGCTGCTTTGACTCAACCCGACCCCACACATATTCCAGCCGGCCAAATTCCAAATCCAGGAAGAGTAGGTGATGAGGGTTCTAGGATCCGCTTTTGAGTTCTCCCTTAAGCCCGCCATCCCACAGCAGCATGGCAACTTTCCAAGGGCGGTGCATCAGGCTGCTTAAAACACTGTCCAAGTCACCGCACACTCACTCTGAGTCTTGCTGGACCACAGCACCCTGTTTCCTCCTCCCGGGAAGCGCAGCTCCATGTGGGGAGGAGGAAGGAGAGCAGTGTGTGTGTGTGTGTGTGTGTGTGTGTGTAAAAATACAGTGTAGATAGGGAGATGGCCAGCTGTGAGGCAACCCTTCCCTTCTGTGTGTGTGTGTGTGTGTGTGTGTGTAAAAATACAGTGTAGATAGGGAGATGGCCAGCTGTGAGGCAACCCTTCCCTTCTCCGACAACCCCCCAGCACAGCCTAGAAAATTCTCAGGCACAGCACAGAGGAGTTACACAAAGGAGACAAACGTATGAAGGAGAGGAACACAGAGATAGACCTCTAAGCTGAATTTTTTACTTTTAATTATTCAAATATGGAAACCTCCCAATGCAGAGGAAGAAGAAGAAAGAGACCAAGCCCTGGTCACAGCTCCACTTGTGGGGACAAAAATGCAGGGGCCGAAAGGAGGGCAGAACTTGGCACGGACATCCAAGGTTCCCACTGGGCCCTGCTGGCTGAGGTCCTCCCACGAGAAGAAGCTCAACAACACTGATGTGGGAGCCACGTCTGTCTTCTGTGACCTTGCGCAATCTCCCTAGTGTACGGGGAGCGGAGGGTGGGGTGCAGCCCGCCTTAGGCTTTGGCCCTCCGCCTTGGGCTCAGGGGCCCTTGCCCTCGCCCAGGATAGCAGGCTGTCATCTGCACGTGTGCCCTTACAGCACTGCTGGCCGCAAACCAAGGCTTAGGCTGGCCCAACCGGCTGAGTCCCATAATTCAGAACCCCAGGGTGTGAGTGCAGGGAGATAGTGAGGTCTCGGTCCCCCAGGGCCTCGGCCCGGGACTCACATGGCGGAACACCAGCACCAGGTGCTGGGCCCACTGCCCAGGAGCTCCTCTGAACCAGGAAGGGCCAATCCCTCAACACTCCCCTTCCCGGACAGGCCCAGGCCTGCTGCCATCACCAAGAACCCGGCATTCTCACAGGATCTGCCTCCTACCACTCTCCAACCCCCAGAAAGCAGAAACAAAAGAAGCGTGGGATGAGCAACGAACACAGCAGCACACATAGGCAGCAGGACACAGGAGGTCTGAGCAGAGACCCTGTGCCTTGAGCTCTCCTTTCAGACAGGGCGAAAGCAGAAGGTGACTCACACAGGGATGAGAGGCTCTTCGAGCCTTGCTCAGACGTCACACTCTAGCATGATTTGCCATGACAAGCCCATACCCTTCCCCCATTCCCTATGCCCTTTCACTGTTTATTGCTTATACTTTTTCCAAATCACACGTTTTATATTCTGTAAAATTCACTTTTGGGGAGGGAAGAGATCTGTCTTCACCACCAGACTGCTGGCTCTGTGCAGGTGGTATTTTTATCTGTTTCACTAACATCCCCAGGGCCTACAAGAGAGGCACTCAATAAATATTTGTGAAGGAGGGAATAAAGTCACTAGCCACCAGATCTCAAAGGCAAGGAAGCCCCTGATCATCATAACTGAGAACTAGGACCCTAGGGCTGGTGTGTGCTTCTCCCCTTCTCAGGCTTTCAGAACTTGCGGACACTTGAGGGCAGAGTGATGATGGAAGGAACGAGAAAACTGGGGCAAGACCTGTGTGCTAGCACACTGCGTGATCTTGGGCACATTCCTTAACTTCTCTGAATCTCTAGTTTCCTCGGCTGTAAAACAGGAAGAGTACTACCTACCTCACAGAACTGCGGTGAGGACTGAAAAAGACAGTGCAGAGTGGCCAGCACGGTACTCCTGGCCCTCCTCTTAAAGGGGACTCTGACCCACCATTAACAAGGACAGCGAGATCCGGGGGGTCAGCAGTTAACAACAGAAGCCTCAACTGGGGCATCCCAGACATGACTCGTTGGACACGAATGACTCATCAGGATCGTCACCCAGGTGCAGAATCATAAACCATCCCTCTGGATTCATTCCCAAAAGGGAAATCGTGTAGCTTAATTTATTCTAAGAGAAAATGAGTCTAGGATGTTTTCTAACATCCTCTGTTGCCAGCCTCTTTAGATGCCTACAATCCAGGCCCTTCCAAATAAGTAATCTTCTTAGGCCAGGTCACGGGACCATTGGCTTCCCTGTTTCTGGGGCATTTCACGAGGCCCTCCTCAAAAATGGGAGAGAAGACAGAGAATCATGTGGTACCAGTGGAGAGCTAGAGAGTACTCCTCTCTAAACACAGTCCCTTCTGGGACAAGTCACTGCAAGACTTACGAGCCCTGTCACGACATGATGCCTGGGCCTCCCCGCCCTCCCAGCCATTATGCACGACCTCCATTTAGCCCCTCTGACAAGTAACTGGTTCCTCCTCTCCCCGGCACCCTTGCACTGGAGGCTTCTGCCACCCGGACCACTGTGGAGTCAGATCTTCACGGGGTCATTCCTCTTGGTCATTCAGATGTCAGCTGACCGTGACCTCCCCAGGTCTCAACCACCCAATCCTAGAGTAGCCCCGGCCCCAACCCCGCTCCGTGCCAGCTAGTCACTTGCTCTTACTTTCTTCAGAACACTTCCTATCTCTGAGGTCATCTTGCTCATTTATAGGCTTACATGCTTATGGGGGGCCTGCCCTGTGTGAACCCAAACCCCACAAAACACGGCCACCCTTCCTGCCTTGCTCGCTGCTATACACCCGGTGCCTAGAACAGTGCCTGGCCCAGAGCAGGTTCTCAACAAATATCTGCTGAATGAATGAACAAAGGCATCCATGACCAAGCCACCTGAGGAAGAGCTAAGGGGGCCCAGGGTCAGATGAGAGACCCACAGAGCAACCAGAAGACAGGCCCCAAGGGGACCGAGGCTGGCGAGTACCCGGGCACATGACCCCCATCAACCAGGGCGCGAAGCCCAGGCATCTTCTCGTAGGTCCACCCAGTGTCTCCACAGTCTCACACGCTCCCTAACAAACCGCCACACGGGGCTTGCCCACAGACAGTAAGAAGCTAATTCTGTGTGCCCTTAGCTCAGATGTCACCAGAACACAGTTCAGGTTGAGAGACTGTGGTTTCACATCTTGTCCAGTGCTTTGGAGCTGGGGGCCCTCAGCATAACTTCCATTATGAGTTGAGTAAATGGTAGGGCCTCCTCAGAAAAGTTGGGTTTGCCTCCTCCCTAGTTGAAGCAACCAAGAGTTCTCCTCCAGGCTGCTGCCAAGGGCCCTTCCCACTGCAATAGCTGCCCTGCCCAGAGCATTCCCCCAGGCCGGGCCCCATACCGCGCACTGGGGATCAAGAGAAACTCACTCTCAGAACTGACCTGAGCCCTCTACCAAGTTAATGCAGGGAGGGCCCAAGACTCCAAGTCTTGGAGTCCCTCCAAGAGGCTATCTGGGGACCACCTGGCCTCCTGCAGCAGGGGGCCTCCAAGTGGGACAGGTGAGGAGTAGGCTTTTGTGTGGTGAGAAGAGCAAAGGAGAAACTCTGAAGAGGAGATGCAGGAGCCACTAAAACTGAGGGGTCTCTGCCCAGAGAGGGCACCCACCTCTGCCTGACACACAACCCCCACTACCCCACCCTCTTGGAGCAGTTTCATTTCCTTTCAGAAGACTTTGTTTTGGTTTGATTTTTGCCTCTAGGCCTCCGGGAGACTTTTCTGAGCTTTGTTTTTCTTCTTGTTTCTAGGATACCTGAGCCGCTCCTAGAGCAACAAGCACAGTCAGTCTCTGAACTAGGGAGAGGGGGTGGGGTTAGGAGCCCCAGATAGGGAAAGAAGACAAGAAGGGAGGGGAAGAGCCTGCTTGGCTCACAGAGACTTTGGGGGCCCCCAGACACCCCAGAGGCACAATAGGGAACTCCAGCACACAGCAAAACAAAAATACTCAGAAAAGGGGGCCATTTGCAAAGAGAAAACTTGAAGTCCTAGGAAATCAAAAGGTCAGGGAGTAGATCAGGTCACCCCCCCCAGGACTCCCCCAAGCCAAGCACCCTGAGGGAACCTACTGGATACCACATAAGGGAAGCTTCCATACACCATCTGGAAAGCTACCGACTCCCAGCCGTGTGTACCAGGCCGGGCCCTGCCCATACACAGAAGCACATACTAGGCCTGGGGTCAGGGGCGTAGAGGGAAGAGGTAGGGAGCAAGGCTCCACAATCCCTAGGACAGACACACTAGGCTCAGCACAGGCCAAGCAGCAGCCCAGGTCTTTCCTGCCCATCTCATATCCAGCCCCAGACTCATGTCCAATCAGGCTTTCCCAGGCAGAGGCAGGCACTCGCGGAATTCCCCTGAGGCCGGATACAGGGTATCCAGCAATAGAGGTCATTCATCAGCTTGCTCCTGGCCGGGGAGAAGGAGGCCAGCCCAGCCTGGGCAGGGGAGAGCAGGTGCAGCTCTCACAGCGGTCCCACCGCAGACATCGGATGCCAAAGGGCTGCTCAGCAGACACACTGGCCCAGACCCTGGGGGCAGAAGTTTGCCCGGCACAGACTGAGATGCCCCCAAATTGGGCCCTTCATAGGGGAGGTAGACAACTACATGAGATGCAGCTTTTAAAAAATAAGCAGGTCTTTCCTCACTCCACACCATTTTCAGATTGAGAGCTTTGTAGTCAGACTACTTGGGTTGAAATTCCAATAGAGACACTCACTGTGTGACTTGGGGCAATCTGCTTAACCTCTCTTGATCTTCACTGCTTCTTCTCTAAATGGGATAATAATAGTACCAACCTCACACGGTTGCTCTGGGTAGTAAATGAAATCATTCCTTGCCAAGTGCTTAGCAAAGGGCCTGCCACAGAGTAAGATGTTGACAAAGGCAGACTTTGGATGAGATGATCCAACTAAGAAAATCATATACTGGTATAAAAACTCCAAGAGTTGCTGTGGAACTCACACTGGGAAACTGGGCACTCTCGAGCCGACGGTGGAGGAAGACAGGTAGAGTGGGGGGTGGCCTTCCCATTTCTGGGCTCCCGTGCCCTGCAGCAAGGCACAGGGGTTGACGGAGAGAACCAGAAGCAGCAAGGGTGCCACACCTCCCAAAGAAACACTTCTGCAAAAGCCTAAAGAAACGATGGCTGAGGGGTTTCTCATCTGCAGGGGCAGAGGAGTGAAAAGGCAGCCCAGGACAGAAAAACACCAGCCCCAGAACCCTACTTTTCTTCCACGGCACCGACACCTCCCCAAGTGACAAAAGTAGGCAAAGGTTCAGAGCAGTGTTTTACTTTTCCTTTCCTTTCTTTTTTCTTTTTAAGATTTTATTTATTTATTTGACAGAGAGAGAGATCACAAGTAGGCAGAGAGGCAGGCAGAGAGAGAGGAGGAAGCAGGCTCCCTGCTGAGCAGAGAGCCCAATGCGGGCCTCGATCCCAGGACCCTGAGATCATGACCTGAGCCGAAGGCAGAGGCTTAACCCACTGAGCCACCCAAGTGCCCAGTATTTTTCTTTTTCTTTCTTTCTTTTTTTTTTTAGAAAGGTATTCTTTTTTTTTTTTTAAGATTTTATTTATTTATTTGACAGAGAGAAACACAGTGAGAGAGGGAACACAAGTAGGAGGAGTGAGAGAGGGGGAAGCAGGCTTCCCGCCGAGCAGGGAGCCCGATGTGGGACTTGATCCCGGGTCTCTGGGATCATGACCTGAGCCGAAGGCAGTCCCTTAACCGACTAAGCCACCCAGGCGCCCCCAGTATTTTTCATAAAAATAGTCAGACAATGGAAACAACCCAAAAGCAACTGATGACCAGATGAAGTGTGGGACATCCATGCAATGGAATGTTATCAGGCCATAAAAAGAAACAAAGTCCAGATACCTGGCATGACATGTATGAACATTAAAAACACGATGCTCAGTGAAAAAAGCCTCACAGAAAGCCAGATATTCTACTCAAATGGAACGATTCCACTTATGTGAAATGTCCAGAACAGGTAACTCTACAGAGACAGAAAGTGCATTAGTGGTTGCCTGGGGTTGGGGGGTCTCAAGAGGGGAATGGGGAATAACTGCTAATGGGTATGGGGTTTCCTTCGGGGTGACAAAAATGTTTGAAGATGAACTGTGGTGATGGTTGTACAACTCTATGGATATGCTAAAAACACACACATGCTGAATTATACATTTTAAATGGGCAAATTGTGCAGTTTGGGAGTCACATCCCAACAAAGCTGTTTTTAAAGGTGACTAGAGGGGCACCTGGGTGGCTCAGTTGGTTGAGCGACTGCCTTTGGCTCAGGTCATGATCCTGGAATCCCAGGATCGAGCCCCACATCGGGCTCCCTGCTCGGTGGGAAGCCTGCTTCTCCCTCTCTCACTCCCCCTGCTTGAGTTACCTCTCTCGCTGTTTCTCTCTGTCAAATAAATAAATAAAATCTTAAAAAAAAAATAAAGGTGACTAGAAGGTAGATATCAAAGATGGTGATGGGACCTGTGTGTGATATCAAGTGTGGATCTCTATGTGTTGGGCGGATGGCAACAAGGACAACACTGAATAGAGACCTTGACCTGGCCCTGTATCTCCTTTAAAGGAAAGGTACCAGAACATTCACCCAGGGAGATCTCCCAGAAGAACCCCAAACCCTTGCCCACCCCAGCTGGTTTAACATCGTTAGAAACTCCCATGCAGGAAGCCTTCTTCTGATGTACTTACCCTGCTGGGTAGGCAACTAAACCCGATCGGGGGTCACAGGCAAGTCCTCTGCCTCCAGACACTGTTATTCCAAGCACCTTCTCCAGGGTCACCTGTTAGAGCAAGACAGAGTAAGTGACATATGGAGCGGTGTTGGGAAGGAGGTGCTGAAGCCACCCACGACCACCTGGCGAATGCTGACTACTTTCTTCAAGAAAATAGGGCCACTGACTTCTCCAGGGTCTGTCCGGGCCACAGGCCCGTTGGTCACATGGGGAAAAGCCAGTGTGCATCGCAGGGTTTTAACAGGGCTCGATCTGTGGGGACCCTGGGAAAGAAAATGAAGAGTTAAAGTTCATCTCACAGCCACAGAGAAGCAAGCACTCCCCCAATGAAGGGACGGCTCCATTTACAAGACAGAGCCTTGGGTCCCTAGAGTGGCCTCTTGGGTCTCTGAGAGTCAGGAGAAGTCACTGATCTTCGTGTATTGGCAGGCATGAAAGAAAGGCTACTCTGATCTACCAAGAGTCAGGGGAAGGTTAGGTATTAATTAGGTGACTCATAATATCTCTGATCTTTGCATCCCATCACGTCCCTCCCCTCCACCAGAAAACTCTATCCACCCCAAACAGCTGCCAGTTCATACAGACTATTTGCCTAGGAGACAAAAACATGGCTTAATGCTGTGTTTTGCCAAGCACAGATGCTCAGAGTACTCTAATTATTATTATTAAGCCTCACTCCCACAGAGATGAAAGGGAAACATGTGTAAAGTGCTCAGAGATTCTGAGGACATGGCCACACGTGACACTCACCATCACTCTCACCAACAATATTGTTACCCAACACTGGACGCAGCCCTAGGGTGTACACTGAACTAAGCTCAAATTATCTCACTGGCCTTTCTGCTAGGTGATCCCATGAGAGATTTAGAATGCCCCAGCACTTTTCTTCTTACTCTGCCTCACTGTCCTTGACGGAACATCTTGTCACTCAAGGTGTACTGTACTGTCTGGACTCCCTGCACTGGCCCTCCTCAGAGATGTCCTTCGTCTCTCCGTTGGCTCAGAGAAAGAGGCCTCTGAATGTAGAAAGGTCATGTAAAAAGGCTACAATGTACTCTGCTAAGAGTCTCGGAGGCTCTAGGAGGGTGGGGTGAATCAGAAACACTTCAGGAGTAGTCATGTCTGTAGTAGGGTAGTCTACTCCTAGTCCAGGCCCGTTTCTAGAGAGGGGAAACCCAAATGGGGCGCCTGGGGGGGCTCAGTCGGTTAAGCACCTGCCTTCAGCTCAGATCACAATCCCAGAGTCCTGGGATCAAGTCCCACCTCCTGCTTCCTGCTCAATGAGGAGCCTGCTTCTTCCTCTGCCTGCTTCCCTCTCTCTGCCAATAAATAAATAAAATCTTTTTTTAAAATTTAAAAAAAAAAAATAGGGAGGGAAAACCCAGATTCGATAGGGTGGTTAGGATCTCTCCTCCTCTCTTACTGTCCCAGCTGGAGAATTTGAAGTCCTTCTAGAGGGCTGGTTTAAATTCTTATCTCCAAGGACCATTTTAGCTTGTATTAGGCTGGAAAGAAATGCCCTCTGATGCCCAAGAGCAAAATAAATCCCCTGGAAAACCTATTCGCCAGGAAGGCCCCCAAGAGTCTTCTGTGCTTCCTGAGGGTGCGGACCAGCAACTGCCTGTGTCTGCTCCCTGACAGAGCAGGTCAGTTCCACGGCCAGCCCACAGCCCCCGGGCGAGCACCAGCTTGCCAGCGACCGTAGGGCCTACCTGCGGCACTAAGCCTAGTGTGGGATAAATTAACTGTAGCCTGTGTTCTTGAGAGTTTGCCCTAACCTATGCCTCCGTCTGCACTTTTTCTTAGCTGCAGGATGCAGGCACCCAGTCACCTTGGTGGAAGGCCTGAGCACAAGGCACACTGATTGGAGAGCACAAAATACCCCCGGGGAAGTCTGGGGGACACTCAGTTCTGTGTACCACTCTCCTCCTGGCACTGTGATCTCCAACTATCCCAGATCAAGGATGCTCAGGAACATTCCTGTTGCACCAACTGCCTACCCCCGACAGGAGAGAGAGAGAGAGAGAGAGGAACCCAAGACCAGCATTACCCACATAGATGGGCAAGGTCACAGAATCAGGTGCAGTGAGCTAAAAAGCTGCTCACATCCTATTCCTCTCCAGCGAATCATTTCAGGTAAATCCTTTGGGTTCAAATTTGCATCAATCCTTCACTTCTGCTTCGGCTTTGGTTACAAAGAATTAGGCCAGTCTGTTTGTTCTCAGCTTTCCTTCCCTTTGCCAGGAATCTGGGTAGGTGTTTTGTGGACAGATGATCCAGTGCCATAAAAGACGCATTCTGAAACTAGCTTGGACTTTTCAACAGCAAGCTAAAGCAGGAAGGAGATGTTGGTTACCCCCACCTTTACGGCCAGTGTTCACCAAACACTTATGACCATGTCCCAGTAAGAGAGACAGTTTATAACTTTTTATCATGAGCCAGAACATAGATCCACGTACATGTGTGCGTGTGCATAAAACTGAAATAAAAATTTCACAAAACAATACTTCTCTTATCGCATATGGTATACTCTCTTTTCTATCACATCCTATTTCGTTAAAAAATGATTCTGGTCCCTGCCCATTGTGTTGATTTCATGACCTACAAATGAGCTGGAGGCTCCAGTTTGAGAAACTGCTACAGACCCACCTTTTCCTTGCTGGGCCTGCCTTCCAGGCTCTGATCTCCGGCAACTGTTGTGTTCCTCGGGCCCTTTCCTCCTAGGACTCTTTGGCAGTGGGACAGACATCCGGCCTAGGAAACCCCACGGGCAGAGGTTTGCCTGGGCTCCAAACTTGGCTTATTCTCTGAGGATTTATGGTTTTTGGCTTTTTCTGACTTTCTGAACAACTATCCAAAGACAAAAAAAGGCAGTTTCCTTTGGCTCTGCAGAGTGGGAGGAGCAGGGGAAAACATTCGGGGGCATCAGCTGGTTTTTATTTTATGTTCTAATTCAAACCAGCTTCCTGTTTGCAGGGAGGTTTTGGGCTGAACTCCACTTTCAAAGGATCTGAGAGAGTCCAAAGCTCCTGCAAGGCCTCCAGCTTCTAGGCTTCTTTTGAAAGGGCCCAGCACGAAGGAAATTATAAATGGACTCTCTCCCTGCCGTAACCTCCATAGCCTCTCCTTCCAAAAAGGTGGTAAGCTTCTGTCTACCAGAGAAAATGGAAATAAACCTGCACGCCCCCTGCAAACACATGGCTGCTAAACACCCAAATTCAAGCAGTGGGGGGCCTGAGCCAGCTTCCCTGGGCTCAGGACAGCTGACTGTGCCCTTCCTTTCCCACCTCCTCCTTCAGTGACAGCACACTGGGAGCTTGAAATCACCACAGTGGGAATACTTACACCATGGAAATCAGCAAATGCTACAAATCAGGGCTCTTTTTTTGTCCCCTGGGAGAGCCTGCAAGCATTTAGCAACACGACACTAAGTTCAGGCCGTTGTTCTCTCTCGTCTGGATCATTCCATTGTGTTCTCTCTGCTTCAGACCTTGCCCCGTAGAGTCTTCTTCTCAACATGACAAGCCACAGAGGGGGTTTTGTTTTTGTTTTTAAGATTTTTAAAATTTTATTTTACAGAGAGAGAGACAGAGTACAAGCGGGGGAGCAGCAGGGAGAGGGAGAAGCAGGCTCCCACTGAGCAGAGAGCCCGATACGGGGCTCGATCCCAGGACCTTGGGTTATAACCTGGGCTGAAGGCAGATGCTCAACCAAATGAGCCACCCAGGAGCCCCCGAAGTAAATTTTTTTTTTTTTTAATATATATGAGGTCATGTCATTACTCAGCTCAAAACCCTCCACAGGCTTCCCACTCTTAGGTTCAAATTCAAATACTTTACGCTGTTTATAAGGCCCTATATCACCTGGCCTCTGGCTCCCTCTCTGACCTCATTTCCCACACTCTCCACCTCTTCCTCCACCTCAGGCATCCTGGCTGCCCCAAGCACCTCAAGCAGATTCTAGCTTCAGGTCCTGCATATGCTATTCCTTCAGTTAAAATGCTCTTCCCTCAGCTGTTCACAGAGCTACTTCACTCAGGTCTTTGCTCAAAGGTCTCCTCCTCAGAGAAGGCTTTCTAGACTCATTTCACTGTTATCATCAGGTAGTGACCCTACACTGATGATATTTCCATTCACATACTTAACTGTCCATCTTACTGCCCAGATTAGGGTGACCACGAAGGGAACTTAATGGTACAGGGACCATTTTGTTTCTTAAGCTGATGGTGGGCCCACATTTGTTCATTCTATGTCTTTACTATATGTCTTAAATATTGCATAGTCTTTATAAAGAAAAGATATAGTCTAGGACGTGGCTTGGGGCTCAGTACCTCATGAACAACATCCTTCTAGAATTTACACCCTTGGTTCTCTCTTCACCCTTAAGCAATGGCTTTTGGGTACTCACTAAGCCAACAGTGTTGGGGGAAAGGGTACAAAGAACTCGAAAATATGAGTTTTTGTTTGCTTAAGTTTCTCACGTACGTGCTTCTAAGAGTGCATGTTTTTATGAAACGCCATTTCCAGTGGAAGCTTTCGGGAATCACTATCCCTTCTCCTGACTGCTAAGCATGGCAGAAGGTAATGAAGAGAGAGCCCCCTCAGCCTGGGTAACTTTGATGAGCAGAGCCCCTGTGCTGACCCACAGTGAACATGGGCATGAGCAAGAAATGAACTATCTGTTAAGTCAGGGAGATTCTGAGGTGATTTTGTTACCACAGCATGACATAACCTGGCAATTTTCATACTTTCTGGTCTTTTACACTCTTTGGTTTCTTTACACTCTTAGAAATTATCAAGGACCTCAAAGAGGTTTTATTTGTATCAGTGTATTAGAAATTACAATGGGGGGGTGCCTGGGTGGCTCAGTTGGTTAAGCAACTGCCTTCGGCTCAGGTCATGATCCTGGAGACCCGGGATCGAGCCCCACATCAGGCTCCCTGCTCGGCAGGACACCTGCTTCTCCCTCTCTCACTCCCCCTGCTTATGTTCCCTCTCTGGCTGTATTTCTCTCTGTCAAATAAATAAATAAAATCTTAAAAAAAAAAAGAAAAAGAAAAAGAAATCACAATGGGGGCGCCTGGATGGCTCAGTTGCTAAGTGGCTGCCTTTGGATCAGGTCATGATCCCAGGGTCCTGGGATCGAGTCCCACGCCAGGCTCCCTGCTAGGTGGGAAGCCTGCTTCTCCCTCTACCCACCCCCACTATTTCTCTCATTCTTCTCTCTCTCGGATAAATAAAATCTTTAAAAAAAGAGAGGTTACAATGGAAATAGTTTAAAATATTTGTTAATTCATTTTAAAATAACAAGAAATCCATACATGTTAATATTTTTTACTAAAAAACACTCTGTCGGGGGCACCTGGGTGACTCAGTGGGTTAAAGCCTCTGCCTTCAGCTCAGGTCATGATTTCAGGGTCCTGAGATGGAGGCCCGCATCGGGCTCTCTGCTCGGCAGGGAGCCTGCTTCCTCCTTTCTCTCTGCCTCTCTGCCTACTTGTGATTTCTCTCTGTTAAATAAATAAATAAAATCTTTAAAAAAAAGACAAAACACTCTGTCGGGGCACCTGGGTGGCTCAGTTGGTTAAGCGACTGCCTTCAGCTCAGGTCATGATCCCAGACTTCCCGGGATCAAGCCCTAGATTGGGCTCCCTGCTCGGCGGGAAGTCTGCTTCTCCCTCTCTCACTCCCCCTGCTTGTGTTCCCTCTCTAGCTGTGTTCCTCTCTGTCAAATAAATGAATAAAACCTTAAAAAAGAAAAAAACCAAACAACTCTATCTTCCAAAATAAAAAAAAAAACTCAGTGAGAATAGCACCATTTCACATTTTTGCAAATCTCTTTAATGTCCAGCTTAATAGTAAACAGCTGGATTCTCCTATCAGCATCTGAACTCAATCTGTTGTGATATGCTATTTTAGTTGAAAATGAAGAAAATCTGGCCTCATTTGGATATGTAACTGGAAAAGCGGAGGAATCTCAGAGATTCCCTAAAAGGGGACCCAAGGATTCCCAGCCGATACTTTGAGAACCAAAGACCTAGCCTGTCCTGAATATAATAGCATTTTTCCACATGAGGAAGCAAGCCCACTGGTGTGCGAGTTCTGGTCTCAAGAATCATTGAAGAAACTGAGGCAGGCAAGAGGTCCTGTGAGAAAGCAGCTGTCCTCAAAGTCTGGGATGAGGCCCAATGTACTGAAAGGAAAGTAAGCGGGGCGCCTGGGTGGCTCAGTTGGTTAGGCGACTGCCTTTGGCTCAGGTCGTGATCCCGGAGACCCGGAATCGAGCCCCACATCGGGCTGCCTGTTCGGTGGGAAGCCTGCTTCTCCCTCTCTCACTCCCCCTGCTTGTGTTCCCTCTCATGGCTGTGTTTCTCTCTGTCAAATAAATAAAAAATCTTAAAAAAAAAAAAAAAAGTAAAGTAAGTTACAAACCCTCCCGCCGGAATGCCAGCGAAATCCAGCCGAAAAGACAACCAATCCAGGTAACTGATTATGTCCAGTGACTTGGGACACAACCACTATAGGCAGCTGGCATCCTGAGAGAGCCACACAGTTCTAGAACATCACTTCATGCTCACGTGAAGACAGAAGAAGAGAGCACCGACAACATACTCCCCAGGGATCTCCTCCACATCTGAAGACGGCCTAGAAGCAGAGAAAATGCTCAAGGTGTGACCCAGCCTTTGCTTTGGCAGGTGGAGAGTGTTGAGATAGAGGAAAGCCTACACCAGCCTGAGAGAGGGTGTCATCTGTCCCCAGAAGCGACACTGCAGGAGGGCAGAATTCCTACAGATGTACTGCGAAGGAGGGCTGCAATAGCCACCACTCCCAGCATGCACCAGGAGGGCGGTATTGTACTCTCCTGAGAGAAAGAAGGAAAGTAAAATCATCCCTTACCTTAATGAGATAAAGGGATAACTTCATAATAGCCTATTCCCAATAGAGAAGGAAAGACTAAAGCCAACTGTTGAAGTGCTTTTTGGCTCTCATTAAAGTAGATGGAAAAAACAAGTAGCTAAGGGGCAATAGACAGGACAACTCACTTATACTAGACAGAATAATATTTTCCAAACGTGCAGACTGTGGCCTATTAATGGGACCTGAAATTGACTGACTTAGTGGGTACTGAAAAAATACAACAGAATACAATACAGGTCTCACGGCATGTGGTAAGGGTAAGGAGTGACCGTGAAACTTTTGTTTGGGGGTGGGTGTGTGGGTCATTCTCAAAGAAGTCTGAAAATCATCAGGATGTTATAGGAGATCCTCAGATGAAGAAGACACAGACTCTACCTCCTATTCTCAAAATCTATCGGAGAAAATTAACGATATATTATAAAGCAATCCAGTATGTGATAAGGGTCATAAGAAAAATATAAAGTGCTCAAAGAGGAGGAAAAGAAATGATTTCTGAACAGGAGCAGCAAAGGAAAACTAAGGAGGCTTTCTTGGAAGGTGAGATGGTATTCGATGCGGGCCTTGCCTTCAGGATAGGATTTTAACAGGTGGAAATACAGAGAGAAGGAATTCTCAGTAGAAGTAGGTGCATGAACAAAAGCTTGGCAGAAGGAAGTGACAGAGCGGGTGAGCAATGGTGAATGCAGACAGGGTTAGGAGAGTAAGCCAGGAGAGGTAGACTTGCAACCAGACCAGGAATTGAATGCCAAACTAAGTGGGCTCATCTGTAGGCTGTGGGAAGCCACTGAAGGATTCCAAGCCAGAGATGTAATCAAAGCTATGTTTTGGCGATGATACATGTGAGAAAAACAACACAAGTAGGGAGCCCAACTAGGAGGTCGTTACAACAGTTCAGGTAAGAAGTAATGAGGATCTAGACCAGCATGAAGATAGAGCAGAAAAGACACGATGATTCAAAAGTAACAAAGCAAATGGAATCGGCAAGGCTGGGCACCAGATAACTGGAGGAAGGAGACAGAAGGCACAGATTTTGAGCCTCAGAGAGAGGGCAACATGAAAAGAAATGGTGCCAGGATCAAAATGCAGACCTGGGTATGGACAAAGGAAGAAGGATGGGAGCCAGTGATGTCTGTTTTAGACGTGCTGAATCCAAGACACTTCAGGGATATTCAGCAGGAACCACAGAATATCCACTTTAGCAACAAAAACATGGAATTAAATGTCTGGGAAAGAGGTCAGGGCTAGAAATAGGTATCTGAGGATTACTCACATGGAGGTGAAAACCACCACTGAAAGTACAAGAGAAGATGGGAAGGGGGAGACAGGCTGAGGACAGAACCATGGGGAATACCTATTTTGAGAGTATGGAGAAGATGAGATGCCAGGCAATTAGGAAGAGAGGAGACCCAGGAAGCCAGTGAAGGGAAGAGTGCCCAGAAAGGAGGGGGAGTTAATGTAAGTGCCAAAAAGAAGTGAAGGAGGCAGGAAAAGGACTCTCCAGAGCCCAGAGCCACCTGCAACAGGCAGCAGAGCACAGGTTCCAAGTAGTCCCAGACCCCTAAACATTTGATCCCAGGAAGCCTAAGCAGGGCCATCTAAGCTTCTCTGGTCTCTCATGCCCCTAGATCGGATCAGTCCCCAGGCTAGAGTGGAGGCGCAAGGCAATGAAAGACCCAGTCCGTGGAGCAAAGACAAGGGCTCTACTAGCGGAGGGCTTCTTGTTCGAGTCTGTGATAGAATTGCTTTGGATCTGCCCTTCCTTGCTTAGTGTGAGGGGCCACTACAGGGAGTCTGCAAGTCAGCAGCTGCTCCCCTGAGGAAGAGAACTAAGAGGGCAGAGCCACAAAAGGCCAGGGTCATCTAGGATTGAGCTAACCTCAAAGTGGTAAAGAAACCCCAGCAACTGGGAGGAAGCCAATCTCTGTTTTGCTTGCCACCAGTTTCTTTCTTCCCCCTTTCCCCACTTCTCAATCCCACTAATACAAGTTATAAATACCTGAGTTCTAAGTCATTCCAGCCAAACCATGGGCTTGCTATTTCTATAAACAAGCATGTCACAGACCTGTCCACAGCAGAGCACTCTCTGCCTTCCCCTCCCTTCCTGCAGGTTAAGAATAACTATGCATGTCTCTTACCCACGCACTACACTCTAATCTCACAGAGCAGATTCTCCACCAGATTCTGACAATTGCCAGTTATGAAAAAGCCACAGAAAAAGCCCAAGGCCAGCAGGCTTTGTGCAGAGACTTAGCCAGCTGGGCAGGGACACAGTGACTGGCCTGGGGAGGGGGAAGGGACAGGAGGGTACCGTGCCCAAGCTCACTCACTGCCGCTCCTTCAGAGTCCAATGTACCATCTGCTCGGAGGCAGGAAAGGACCCAGCAGCCACTTCAAGACTGCAGGACAGATCTTGCCTCTCCACTCTGCTCCTGCTTCAATCCTGTCTGGCTGATTTATAGTTCTACTCTCTATGCCATGAAGGCTTCCAGAAACAAATAACTTCCAATATGACAGAAAAACTGGGCTCCTGAGCTTAGAGTTCAGCATTAGATGGAGCTGAGCCAAATTCTCCGGGGCTGGGATTAAAATAGCCTCAGCTTCTAGGAAGGTAAATCTGCCCAGGCTTGGGAGGAGGTGACCTTAGAGATCTTCTGGCCATAAAGCCCTGCAAACTAGAGAACAAAGGTTCTCAAACCTGGCCTACCAACAGAATTACTCAGAGGGTTTCACAAGTCAGTTATCAGTTCCTACCCTATCGGCTGCCCACCCCCACTTGCATCCACAAGATTCTCAATTAACAGACATGGAGTGGGGTTCAAGGGTCTGCATATTAAAGCTCCCCAGGCGACTCTAATGATTAATCAGGTAGGGAACTATGAAACTAAAACACTGTGCCTTATTTCCAAATGTCAGCTCCTCCTGGGACTCAAGAGAAAACAATGCTTCAAATGTTCTTATAAGAATATCCAGATCCAGGGGAGGGACAGGGTGCTGGGTTATGGGGGGGGGGGAATATACATATCTCCAGACCCATACGGTGCAGAAGGTCTTGTGCAAAGAGAGGATCTATAGCTGTAACGACAACCATTCACTGAATGTGTACTCTACCAAGAACTGTGCTAAGCAATTTACAAGATTATTTCATTTAACACTTTGACAACTTTTTCTTGTTTGTTTGAAGTAAGCTCTATACCCAACATGGGTCTTGAACTCCTGATCGCCAAGATCAAGAGTTGCATGCTTCACTGACTGAGCCAGCCAGGCGCCCCTCACCCTTGACAATTTCATGGACAGACATTATCTCCATTTTACAGATGAAGGAATCAGGTAAGTAGTGAGTGGAAGACCCAGTATTTAAACCTAGGTCTGTCTTCCTGTTCCAGAAATGCTGGTGACCCGAGAAGGGAGTTCGGGTTCTCCAAAACCATCAGAATGCTGGTCTGTGCAAGTTTGGAAAGTCCCCAGGCCTTTGTGGAAGTGTCACAGACAGGTCTGAGAACCAAGGTAGAAGGCAGAGGGCACAGAAGGAAGTACAGGGGCAACAGCGTCCTCTCTTGCTAGTTTAACATTTTTTTAAAAATTAGCAGGTCTAGGGACGCCTGGGTGGCTCAGTTGGTTAAGCCACTGCCTTCGGCTCAGGTCATGATCCTGGAAACCCAGGATCGAGCCCCACATCGCGCTCCCTGCTCAGCAGGAAGCCTGCTTCTCCCTCTCTCACTCCCCCTGCTTGTGTTCCCTCTCTGGCTGTGTTTCTATCTGTCATATAAATAAAATCTTTTAAAAAAAAAAATTAGCAGGTCTTGGGCACCTGGGTGGCTCAGTGGGTTAAAGCCTCTGCCTTCGGCTCAGGTCAAGATCCCAGGGCCTGGGATCAAGGCCTGCATCAGGCTCTCTGCTCAGCAGGGAGCCTGCTTCCTCCTCTCTCTCTACCTGCCTCTCTGCCTACTTGTGATTGCTCTCTCTGTGAAATAAATAAATAAAAATCTTTAAAAAAAAATTAGCAGGTCTTATCAGTACCTGAAATGGGTCTAGAAAATGGGTTCTGAGCTCTCCTCACTGAATGGTTGCAGAGAAAAAGAAATAGCAGGTCTTCTAATGCCAAAGTAGCCCCCCTCCTGGTCAGAACCTGCTCATGTCCAGCCAGCACTAGAACCTACAATCAACATGAACAGCTGACACCCATTTCTAAGGTAAAAGACCTTATAGGGTCCAAAGCAGCAGAATCTGATTTTGTGTGCAGATGGAGGAAGAAGTGAGGGCAGCAGGAGCCCTCAGATCTGAGTTCTGGAAGTCCAAGGCCTCTAGCTAAGGGACTCAACTGTGACACCGCCATCAGCTTGCACCCAAGTCCAAAGAGCTGCTTTGACAACCTAGTGCCTGGTAGAGAGCAGGAACTTCTACCCTCTCTTTCTCTTCCAGTTATCAGAACAGCCAGGATAGGAGGTACCTCAATTTAAGCAACCAGAAAAAGAGAAAAAAAAATCTGTTTCCTCTCTAGCATCAGTCCTCCCTATGGCAAGACCAGAACCACAAACAACACTTCATAAGCAAAAGTCTGATCATGAAGAACAGTCTAAGTCCTCCTCATTCACCAGCTCTACGTGCCTGAGTTTTCTTAATCTCTTAATTTCCAAACTCTGCAACCAGGGAGAATACTAACTTTCTTATCTGAACTAAGTGTGCAATGTGGATGTGTGTGTGATCTGGGACAAAAAGCAAAGTGGTGGTGGGGGGAACTCTTGGTATCCCTGTAATCATGCCAGCTTCGGCCATGAGACTCCCCTGCGAAGAAAGTTTCTTCAACATGGTATTCTCTATAAAATGGTCACTCTCTTTCCATTCTGAATGCCAACACCCTGGGCTAGGCCTTCAGCACCATATTCCTGCATACAGCAATGATTTTCTAATCAATTTCCTTACTACGGACCCTGTCCTCCCCTCCCTTGACCTGTCAGAGCAACCTTGCCATAGCACAGCTTTGATCACGTCCCTCCCCTGCTCAAAAACTTTCAACGACTCCTCAGTGCCAACGAAATAAATTATGGATGTCTTAGCCTAGCAACCGCAGCTCTCTGTCAAGTGATCCCACCTGTCTTCTAATTCTATTTCCTACTACTCACCTCTATGGATCATGTGCATATGCCAACCTGGATTATTCGTGATTCTGGAAAGGCACTTTGGGGCTTTAGTTTATATTCTTCTACCAAGAAGCCCTTCCCTTCCACTAGCCCCTCCTGAAATCCTTCCCCTCCTTTCAAGGACCAGCTCAAACACCACATTCCCTGTGATTCTTTGCGTGATCATCATGGCCAGGAATGATTCGTCCCCCATTGATACTCTTATAGCTGCACTTACTTGCCTCATTCACATGGCATGTGCTACTTGGTACCTCACACAGAAGTTCTTTATGACTCTGTCCTTTCTCTCTGACTAGTCTCCTGAAAGGCAGAGGCAATACCTACAACTCTATGCTTACAGCACAGGGCACAGTATTTAATAAATATTTAAGCCCATGTTTTAGTATTTTAAAAATATTTGTGAATACTCTGGTTCATCCTACCCGGTAAGTTCTTTAAGCTCCTAGAGAATTCTCCATCTATTACAGCCAGCCCTAGAAGTTAGAGCAGGAAGCAGGATTGTGATGCCTTCCCAGAAAGAATGGGGAGGGCTGAATGGAATAATCCATGTACTTTAAATGATTACAAACAAAACCGTTTCATCCTTGACTTTAATAAATATATGTATGGCATGGCTCTTCAAAAATCTAACTAAATTATAATAAAAGACTAAGTCTAAAAAGATCAGAGGTAACATTTATTTATTTGTTTATTTATTTATTTAAAGTAGGCTCCACACCCAGCGTGGAGCCCAATGCAGGGTTTGAACTCATGACCCTGAGATCAAGACCTGAGCTGCCATCAAGAGTCAGAGGCTTAAGTGACTGAGCCCCTAGGCACCCCTCAGTGGTAACTTTTTAAATAAAAGTGACAATACTGTTATCTAAAAAGAGTTTTACCTGTCCTTTATAATCAGAAATGGATATGGCTCTAAGTAGTCATTCTGCATGTTGAAATTATGAATAACTTTTCTCTGTATTAATTGTGTAAAAAATCTTTTCAGAAAGCACATGTACTTCAGAAAGTATTAAAAAAGACATTTTGTTTACGAGAGCTAACCAAGAAAATATTTCTGAAGATGCAAAAAATGAATTATCTCAAAGAAAAATGAGTTCTCTCTAGTTCAACAAGTTAATGATGAATTTGTGAGAAAACATTTTTATGTCCTATTAGTACTTTAAAAACCCAAAGTTTATTATTTCACATATATTTTTCAACATTTGTGTATAACTTTGTGCTTGAGTATACAGATTTTTAAATTTTAACATTTTAGATTAAATATGAACTACACATGTTTAAATTGGATACCTTTATCTTTATTGGTTTTTCTACTTACAAAAATAATACAGACTCATTGTAAAAAATTCCAACATTACAGAAATATAGAAATGTAGACAGTGAATGTCCACCAGAATCTACTAGCCTTCCCTGAGGTAACCAATATTAACAACAGTTTGGTATGTATAGCCTCATTTTTTTTTCTATGCATATACTAACATATAGGTTTTAACAAAAAATATAATCACTAACATAAAAAAGTTATAGTTTACTTTTTGTCACTTAATATATCTTGTATACCCTTTCATGTCAGTAAATATAGATTGACCTCATTCTTTTCAGCGAGTACAAGGTATTTCATTTCATGGATTTATCCCAATTCCTTATTGATGGCTACCTGGACTACTCCAAAGATTTCAATATTGTGAATAACACCAAAAAAAAAATATTCAGTCATATACACTTTTGTGTGGTGTGCATGTTTGCAATAGACTAGATCTCACAATTATAACTGCTAGATCAAAAGATATGAATATATTAATGCTTCTTCTAATTGATATCACAAAACTGTCCACATTAGAAACTTAAAACAATGGGTTATAAAATTAACATGTTTTCACTCTGCCTTTAAAGTCTTAGTCTGAAAGGGAGCTCTAGGACTAATTCATTTCCCGAATTATTTCTCAATGCAAATGAATTGGCCCCCAAAGAAGAAAAGTTATCTCTAGAGAAGGTGTTGCTGTTAAAAAGCACAGGCATCCCTCCAGTGATTTCTGAATTGACGCAGTAAATTAGGACTCCCCCCTCACCCCTGGTTCACTGGTTTGACTTGGAGTTTCCAAAAATCATACCCATGGCCCTGAAATAATAAATTACACAGTAGTTAGTATAAAAAAAATTTTGCTAAGCCTTCCTCTCCATCAGTATTGTTGATACAAGTTACAATATTGGCAAGAAAAAGGTCCTGAAGATAGGTCATAACAAAAAGCTGCATAAGGAGGATGATTAAATGTTAGAACAGAAGAGGCTGAACCTGCAAAAAAATACTCCTCACAAATGTAAACTTGAAGGAATAAAACCTTGCCAGCAAATGAGAAAAAAATTCCTGAATATTTTAGAAAGCTATGGACCCTGATAACATTAGCAACCCCTTGACAGCCATAAACTTATTTAGACCTTACCCTGTGCTTTCACGTTCATTAGGTCTCCTTCAATCCTCACAACAGCCCAAGGAGGAAGCCCTCAGTATTCTAATTTTAAAAGTGAGAGAGAAGCCAGCTCCCTCCCTCTCTCTCTCTCTCTCTCTCTCTCTCTCTCTCTCTCACACACACACACACACACACACACACCTCAATGTGTATAGCCCAGGGAAATGCAGCATGGGCTTCACTTGGGAGCATGGTTGAACTGCAGAGTTCCAGGGTAGCTCCAAATCTGAATCTGCATTTTAACACAACCACTCACTGCCTCTTGCCCCTACCCACCAATCTGCCTGCACACTCACTCTTAAAAACCCCGTTCACTAGCCAGTTCCAGGTTTGCTATGAGGAGGAGTCTTGAAGACAGTTGCTGGTGGGGCGGGGTAGTGGTGGTGCCTCACAAGAGAAATCAAAGCAGCCTGGGGAAGGAAGGACACCCCTAGGAGAAAGGACATGTTTAGTCTGAAACAGGTTACTACGTCATATGAAAACAATCATGGATATGTACATTTTCCCAAATAGAAGCTGACCAGTGAACATCAGGGTAACTAAAGGAAGGAGGGCTACAGCCTGCCTGCAAGTAGCTGCTGGCTTCTCTCACTGCAGTAAAGAGGTGGCAAGGGTCAGAGTTTCTGAGCTCGCTTTGAGCTCCTCCCTCAAGATCGCAAAACGCCTGTGGGCTACCCTCCACCCAATCCACCTGGCCAGGGGCTTCCTCTCCTCAGACTAACCAGGGCAGCTGCAGGAAAGCATGTATTAAGATCCCATACTTTTGTACCCATAATGTTATCATCATTGCCTATTTGACAAAAGAAATGAAAATAACACATATCTGAGGTTAGAGGGACGCTTGCTCAAGGACTTAGCAACCTCGGAGCCTGCCCAACCAAAGGCAGGTGGGCAAAAGACTTTATTTTTGCTCTTTTTCATGGTCACTGAACTCCAACTGTCATCATCGAGATCGGCTCTGGCATGAGGCATTTTAGGTACAGTTTTTTTCCCCACAGAAAACAGGCATTTTAACTCAGCAGTTCTCCACCGCTTCAAAGACAAGGTCAGTTGTGAGTAGGGAGAGGCACAGAAATAACAAAGTGGCAGAGTACAAAGATAAACAAGGAGGGGGTTGGGGTAGGGTAGGAGTAGCAAGCAGTCCGGAGGGTGAGCTAAACAACCAGCTGCCGGCTAAGAGCAAACAGGTTCAAGACCCATGAGTCCCCCGGACCAGAACAAGCAAAGCATCTGTTGGTCTCCACTTCACTCCCCCACCTCACTCCAACCCCAAAGAGAAGCAGCAACTACTTGCAGCTTAAGGTCATCTGATGCCACAGAACTGCGCCCTGTCAACTTGACATTCACGGACCCACAGAACCACAAGTTGTAATTGTTCCTAATGGTACCACAGGGTGAGAAGTGGAAACCAGGAGTTTGGAGTGGGAAGAAATGCAAGAATATAGAGGGTAAGGAGGGTTACCAAATGATGGTCCTAAAATAATCTGAGAAATGCATCAAATCAACTTGGATGGGGCAAGTTGGGGGGGGGGAGTCTATTTTTTTTTTAAGATTATTTATGTATTTATTTGACAGACAGAAACACAGCTAGAGAGGGAACACAAACAGGGGGAGTGGGGGAGTGAGAGAGGGAGAAGCAGGTTTCCCGCCGTGCAGGGAAACCTGATGTGGGCCTTGATCCCAGGACTGGGATCATGACCTGAGCCGAAGGCAGTCGCTTAACCAACTGAGCCACCCAGGCGCCCAGGAAAAGTCTATTTTTCAAGGTACTAGGCTTTTCCAAGCTGAACACAGGCTACAACTCTTGGCTAAAGCAATACTAGGCATAAACTTCCATGCTCCATGTCACTTTGTACAGAAGAAGACTCTCTGGGAGGAGGAAAGAGTCAAGATTAAGTGTGGGCTTTGGAGTTAAGATGGCCAATAAGTTAAGCAAGTCTGAATCCCAGCTCCACCATCTACTGGCTATGTAACCCGGCTACTCACCTGATCTCTTGGCATCAGTTTCCTTAGCCACAAAATGATAGAGGAGTAGTGGGAAATGTGAAAGAGACAATATATGTAGAATATTTAGCACAGGACATAGCAAAACCCAATAAATAAATGTTCGTCATTATAAGCACTATAAATATTCTGATTTCTGGTATGATTTTAAGAGAGTGACATAAGGGCAGGAAGCACTGACAACAAAAGCTGGAAAAAGTGGTGCCAGTAAGCATACTGCCTGAAAATGATGAAAGGCACAAATCCATAATGGATGGGGGGAAAAAAGAGACTTGAAAAGGAAAAGAACAATCAAGATCGAATCCTTGGGGATTTATATTTTTTCAAAACAAAGCAAAACCATATTAATTACCTAACACCAAAACTTCATCTCTATCCTCACCCATGGTGATAACACTGTTAGCATCACAACCTACCAACACTTTGGCAATATTCTATTTCTTGTCTCTGGGTGGCAATGATATGTGGAACCATGTTGTAATTATATACAATATTATGTTATCTTTCATAAGCTTTCCTGTGTCTGTTATATAATCTTTTCTTTTTTTTTTTTTTTTTAAAGATTTTATTTATTTGACAGAGAGAAACACAGCCAGAGAGGGAACACAAGCAGGGGGAGTGAGAGAGGGAGAAGCAGGCTTCCCGCAGAGCAGGGAGCCCGATGTGGGACTCGATCCCGGATCTCCGGGATCATGCCCTGAGCCGAAGGCAGTTGCCCAACCAACTGAGCCACCCAGGCG
>PITA01011250.1:0-67692 GCA_004023965.1 Spilogale gracilis | reverse complement strand
GAAGGAAGGAAGGAAGGAAGGAAGGAAGGAAGGAAGGGAGAAACAAACCTGGACAAAGTGTCAGCTGTTTTAAAGCAGCTTCATTGAAGGTCCTGGTGTTTTAAGGGACTATTTCTAGAATTCTCTGAAGGTGACAGAGTTGCATTCTTTATTCTTAAATTGAAGAGCATCAGGGAATATCTGCAGGGATGGTGAATGATTATATGAAACCCTTATAGCAGGATGGCTCTCCCTGCCACCTGGATACAGCCCAGCACTACCTGGTTGTTAACTATAATGATACCCTCCCTACATGTGGGCTCACTTTGACTTTCTAGACTCTTCACATGAGCATTTGTAACCTTGCTCTATTTCACATAAAGTCATGAGCTGAATTTGTCTCATATACTGCTCAGCATGTCTTGAAGAAAATATCTTTCTCTCAGGATGTCCCTGGGCTTGGCATGGCAGCACATTAAGAAGACATTCCCCAAATCAATGTTAGACAGTTTTCTGGAGGAACTCCTTTCCTGGCAGGAGCTTTTCCTTTTATTTCGGGTTTCATCTTCACCCTAATAATCTGCGATAATTTGAAGAGTTAGCTAATGTTTGTTTCTATCAGTCTAGCAAAAAAAAGAAAATGATGGTTCTGAGCCACAAGAATACTATCCACCTGATCCAGAGACAGAAATTAAATAAGGCTTGCAAAATTTTTTTTTTAATGCTTACTCTGAGTAACCACACAGTTAGCTACTGTCAAAACTGGCTTGTGCTGAATTGTGTTATGCACTGGGCTGGATCTTTTTTTCTTTTCACAATTTCACCAAGTGGATAATTTTCATTCACATTTACTGCATTTTAGAAGGGCATAGCTCTGTCTCTACTTTCTCCCTTTCCCCTCTTCCTTCCCCCAGTTCCCTTTCTCTCTCTTTTACATTCTTGACTTCTACTCTGACTTGCTTTTGGGCAAACTTCTAATCGAAACCTTTGTGTCTCTCTCTGGGTCTACTTTCTTCTAGAAAAGACTCATTCTTATAAAAATCATGATAGTTTGACAAGCTGAGGGCAATTACCTGATCAATATCAGTCAGAATGAGAAGCCCATGATGGATGCCCCTTTGGATTGAAAGAAAAGCAGCAGAGACATATTAAATTAAGCTAGTCCCATTTGGCCCATCACCAGAAGATACTGAAACAAGGTAATTTGACCTTTAAAAAAATCAAGAGACTGTCTGCATCATCCTGCTATGAAGAAAGGTCTCAGACAGGGTAATTAGAGAATTTCAATAATTGCTGGCTTTGCAATAAAGGATTTTTTCAAGTCTTTTTTGGAGCTCAAACTAGAAATTAAAGAAAATTAGGGAGCCCATTTCCTCAGATTCTATAGAGTAGGTGGGGATATTCCATGGGGCAGGATGGGCAGAAGACAGAATGGAAAGCAAGTCATTGCTACCCCTCAGACACCGTAAGTCTTAACCTATCCTTTTCAACTTGGCAGGTTAATAAACGTTTTAATTATACTTTTAGCTTGGTACTTCTTCTAAAGCCAAACAGTAAATCTCTTTAGATTATGTTGTCATTGGCTGTTAACATAGTTAACAAGGCCATAGATCTCAGGTATTTAGCCATCATTACTTCTCATTGGCTCAAATCATCAGAATCAACAACTGTGCACTCAGAAGAGTTAATCCACCCTTGGATCTAAATATCACTATGAAAAGGTGACCTTCACCCACTAACTGTACACGATGTTTTTTAATGATTATACAGCTATGGGAATGAGCAATGATTTAAAATTATTTAAATCATCTCCCTTTCTCTGTGGCAACATTTTAGGTATTATTCTACTCTTCATCTGATCCAAAGATTAGTGGCCCTGAAATACATAAACAAAACACTCCAGAACTGAATATTTTTGAGGCCTGGCATGGGACACCATCAATTGAAATCCATAATCAGAGACCCTTAAAAAGTTCTCTTTTCTGTCCAGTGTTCTTAAACTTTGGATGCATTAAAGCACCTGGACAGCATGATCCAGGATGCCTGGGGAAGGTGTAGGCATCTGCATTTTCACAGGGGTCCCAGGTGATAACTATACTGGGGGTCCTGAACTACATAGTAAGAAGCACTGCATCTAGTCTTCTTTTCTGTTAGCCTCTGGCAGTGTGGAAAGTACACCATCTTACGGTGATGAGAATCAATCACTTTTTGCAAAGGCTACCATGGAAATGGACTAAGACTCATTCAGTCAAATAACACCATCCAAGGCTTTGATGTCTGTCACTTGCCTATTAAGAACTGCCACTTGTCTTCCTCCAGCTGGAATCCCTTTGTTTCATTTCAGTTTGTTTTCCTTAAATGTATTCTTCTTGCAATAGCATTCCCAGGGAAAACAATGAGTTTTTATTTTTTATCTTTTATCATCAAATATGTGCTCTCCCTTTTTTTAACAGAAGTGGTAAGGTTTCCAATTCCCTCCTAAGCATTGGGTATCTTTCTTGCCAGGGAGAAGAGAAATTTGTAAATTAATTCATTCCATTCAGAGTTAAAGTCAAAGGTCTTGTGACATCATCACCTCTCTTTTGTCTCTTGCTTATTCAAGCCAGCCACACCGGGCTCCTTGTTATTCCTCAAACGTGACAGGCACACTCCCACTTTATGGCCTTTATTCCAGCTGTTTTCTCTATTTGGGACAATTATTCCAGATTTCCACTTCAAGTCTTTGCTTAAATCTGACCTTCTCCAAGAGGCCTCTCTCCTCACCACCTTATTTAATTCTGAAATGATTATATATATATATGCATAGATGCACTTCTAACATACTATTTATTTACTTACTATTTAATATTCTTGTTTATTTTCTGTTAATCCCTAACAGAGTATAAGTTCCATGAAGGTGGGAATTTTATTTTTGGGGCCGATACATAACAGGTAACTGAAACAGTACCTGGCATCTAGTAAGTGCTCAATAAAATCTTTGTTGGATGAAAGAGTAAATGTCTAATTTCATACGGTATTTCCTTTTTCACAAACTCTGCATTTGAATCTAAGAAAGATGAGAGGAAGCAATAGTTAAGAAAGCAGAAATTCACATATTATTTAAAAAGATTCTCGTGAATTCACATATGATTCAGAAAATATATTTCAATAGTAGGTATTCTAGGTGAGTCTTAAATTATGCTACAAAGATTATTAACTTCTTAGCCTACTCCTCCAACCAGCTGTTTCACACTCTTCAACATGAATACTGATGACTGCTAGAACTGAGGACAGAGTACACAGAGAAACTAGCAAACTACAGGGAAAAAGTTGAATGAGGGAAAACCATAATTAGCATTATCCTAATTGTATTGAACATATTGTCAGGGACCTGACACTACCTAGGCATTTCATACATATATGTATTGAAGCTGATTTTGCCAAATTTATAGGAAGAGCTACCAAGGTGGAGGATTATGATGTGGTACACATGACTATGCTTCATAAACATCAGCTCCCTACTTCTTCAGAAGAGTCCTATTAAGAGTGGTGTCAAGAGTCATTGACTTGCAAGTGGCAGAGAATACAACTCAAACTGTTATAAAAAAAAAAGGCAAATGGAAGAAAAAAATGAGTTCATTTGGTTCAGTATCTAGAAAGTCAAGAGAAAAAAAGTGTTGATATTGATTACTGAAACATTTAAAAGAAGCAAAATAAAAACATTCTAACTTTCTGAACATTTAAAAATGACATCATCAGAGTACTTATTCTGAATTTATATTTATATATTTTAGTCAGTTTCTTAGCTGTATCTATCTTAACGCCACATTTGATCTGTGTGATAGGTAGTTTTTTGTGTCAGCCTGACTGGGTCGCAGGCCAATGACCCAGATATTTGGTTAAATCTCATTCTGGGTACATCTATAAAGGTATTCTGGTTGAGCTTAATATTTGAACTTGTAGATGAGGTAAATGATTGTTTTCCTTTATGTGGGTGGACTTCATCCAATCTGTTGGAAGCCTAAGATTCCATCTCTCTCCCTGACTTTAAATTGGGACATCAATATTCTCTTGCCCTTGGACTGGAACTGTACCACAGGCTCTTGTGGTTCTCTGTCTTGTAGATGACAAATGGTGGGACTTCTCAGCCTCCACAATTGCATGAGTCAATTCCTTATAAGAAGTTTTTATTTTCGGGGGCGCCTGGGTGGCTCAGTTGGTTAAGCGACTGCCTTCGGCTCAGGGCATGATCCCGGAGACCCGGGATCGAGTCCCACATCAGGCTCCCTGCTGGGCGGGAAGCCTGCTTCTCCCTCTCTCACTCCCCCTGCTTGTGTTCCCTCTCTGGCTGTGTTTCTCTCTGTCAAATAAATAAAATCTTTAAAAAAAAAAAATAACTATTTAAAAAAAAAAAAAAGAAGTTTTTATTTTCCTGTAGATATATGGAGATCGATCTATCTATCCCTATGTATGTATGTATGTATGCATGTATATATGTATGTATGTATGTATGTATCTATCATATATGGATGGATAGATGTAGATAGCATGTGCATTGTATTGGTTCTGTGGAGAATTCTAATACAAGATTTTTTAATTTTTTATTTTTTAAGATTTTATTTACTTATTTGACAGAGATATAGCACAAGTAGGCAGAGTGCAGGCAGAGGGAGAAACAGACTCCCTGCAGAGCAGGGAGCCTGATGCAGGGCTCAATCCCAGGACCCTGGGATTATGACCTGAGCCAAAGGCAGATGCTTAACCCATTGAGCCACCTTGGTGCTCCCAAGACTTTCTTTTTAGAAGAGTGTTTTTTTCAATATGGCCTTTTAATTTTTGTTTCATAAGTTTCTCTCAGTCTTATTCCAATTTGCATTTTAAAGTTAATACATTTAAAATCTTTGACATCTCCAGTTAATTTTTTGGTCTATACCACAATATTTTGAAATGAGAAAAACATTTTTTCAATAAATGTTTAGATACCAGCTCACAGAACATATTCTGTGAAATGGAGAATACTCTGAAATTAAAATACTTAAATATTTCAGGCCACATATTTTCACAGAGACTGTCTTTTTACCTCTGTTCTTTGACAAATATTTTTTACAAGACAAAACTCTTTAAATACATGCTCCCTATGGTTTTTTGAGTGTTTTACTAGGTGTAGATGCTATAAAATAGAAAACCTTCTCAATTTATCCAATTCCAGTATATAATAAAGCTCTATCCAGTTAAAAATAGGAATTTTTTAAGTTATAAATAGGAAATTTAGCTATTCCCCAGCACAACTTTAAAATTTCAGAATCTTGGGCACCTGGGTGGCTCAGTTGGTTAAGCGACTGCCTTCGGCTCGGGTCATGATCCTGGAGACCCGGGATCGAGTCCCACATCCGGCTCCCTGCCCGGCGGGAAGCCTGCTTCTCCCTCTCTCACTCCCCTGCTTGTGTTCCCTCTCTGGCTGTGTTTCTCTTTGTCAAATAAATAAAATATTTAAAAAAAATTAAAAAAAATTTTAAAAAGTTCTTAAAATTTCAGAATCTTAATTCTCACAGTGTTTGAGGTCCTATTGTTTCATTTGTTCAGTTCGTCCCTTGCTGTTGGAGAAATAAATTTTATCATCTTGTTTCCACACTCTGTGTTCGTAACTGCAGTTGGCTGAAAGATGAAAAATCTGAAGTCTGTTGTTACTCCACTCGTTTAAATATTTTCAGCTGATCTTGTACAAAATACATTCAAAATTTGAAATCCTTTTAAAAAAAACTACAGGGTACCTGGGTAGCTCAACTGGTTAAGTGACTGCCTCAGCTCAGGTCATGATCCCGGAGTCCCGGGTTTGAGCCCCACATCCGGGCTCCCTGCTTGGCAGGAAGCCTGCTTCTCCCTCTCTCACTCTTTCTGCTTGTGTTCCCTCTCTGTATTTCTCTCTGTCAAATAAATAAATAAAATCTCTTTAAAAAATAAATTTAAAAAAGTACATCAACTTTAGGGGACAAGAAGGTTGATTTAAAAAGAAGTTTTCCAAGGGTGCCTGGGTGGCTCAGTTGGTTAAGCAACTGCTTTTGGCTCAGGTCATGATCCTGGAGACCCAGGATGGAGCCCCACATCAGGATTCCTGCTCGGCGGGAAGCCTGCTCCTCCCTCTCTCAGTCCCTCTTCTTGTGTTCCCTCTCTAACTCTGTTTCTCTCTGTCAAATAAATAAATAAAATCTTTAAAAAAAAGTTTTCCAAAGTGTACGTTTTTCTAAAAGCCATTTTGTAATAGCAAAGAGACAAAGCTTATATTGCCATGTTGAAGTTTTATGTTTTATTTTTGTATTCAGTATCAGTATCATATTTTATTGCTCAGCTACTGTGTGTGTGTGTACATGTATATATATATATATATGTATATATAAAATTATAGCTTCTATTTTTCTTGGTGGAATATCAACTTGGATACAGTTATGAATTACATATACATCAAAATCCATTCCTAGTATATATCTGATCTGTAGGTTTCTAATCTAGTGAGAACTATGTTTTTTAGCATGATAGCATGTTATGCTAAATTTATATTTTTATTATCAAAAGAAATAATTGACTAAAGACAAAAGAAATAATTGTGTTTCACTTTTAAATTTATTTTACAGTAGCATTCAATATTTTCAAAGGTTTCATCTTTAACTGAAGCACCTGATCACACTGATAGGAAACTGACTTCAACTCTGTGAATAAAGCTAATATGTTAACAGCTACTGCTTCACTTTCCATTCATGAAAAAAAAAAGGGGGGGGGAATAAGCCTGATTAGCTTAAAACTATAATCCTTTGATCTAAATGAAAAGTCATGGTTCTTGGAGTGATTTATAAAATGTACATTCTGCAGGTGTATCAGTTAAATTCTGTTTGGGGGGCTCAGGTCTTAAAATAACTTTTGAAATAGATACCAATGCTTTCTCAACAGATTTGTATCTTCTAGTTTTCACATGTCTAGTTTTATGGCCTCCAAATTAAGTTGCAAACATTGATGAGCCTTATGTGCAAGGTAAGTATTGAAGCCAACATGAGAAATGAAAAATCAGCACTTTTATTTTTATTAAACATACATTTTGACCTCATTGTTATGGAAATACAGTATTTCAAAAAAATTATCAGAAATTAATTAATTATGTCAATAAAAAAAGAATAACCAAACCTCTGTACCAGGGGCACTCAGCTTATACCTTCTATACTCTGTAGAAGAACTGTTCTGTCTTCTTTTCTGCATATATCTTGTGTATACTTGCATTATAATTTCCCTCATTTTTCATCGACCCTTTTGTGGGCAACCTGGTGACTTTTCTAATCTCACAGACTGGGACCTGCAGCTCCTATATACCAAGTGGTTGGCAGAGTAAGGGGCCTTGCATGCTGTCCCCACCACCACCTGAGACTAGAAGTGAGCTATCTCTGGCTATGCTTGCAGGCCTTGCAGACCCCTTTAAAATGGAGGACTTTGTTACACTGCATTTGGGAAGGAGAATGACAGAATGTTCTTGGTCATTTTCATATTTTGCCCTGTGTTAAAGTGAAAAGTTGGTTCACAGCACATAGTGCTCACACACTGCTGGAAAAGACCACACCAAGAACTGTCATTATTATAAAGTAGAGGCCTCCCAAACCTAATCTGGCTTATTTTAAGAAACTGCAGTCAAGGACTCCTAATACTCTAAAATACTCAGTTTAGCTGACATTAGTCAGGTCCTAGGGAAAGCCAGAATGTCTAGTCACCCTAGGCATAGGGAGCAGCAAGTACAAAATTAGGAATAAAACCAGCCTACATAGGGCACAGTAGACATAGTTCATAGAGAGCCTTGTAGGCTATGGCAAAGATTTCAGGATCTATTTTACTAATCCAAGAAGCCTTTGGCAGATGTTGACTTGATTAAAGGTCACCTGATGCTATGTGGAGGACAGACTATATAGAATAAGAATGGAAGGAGCAAACCTGTCAGGAGGCCATTGCTTTTGTCAGGTGGAAGGCAAGGTGATGGTGTTCAGGTTGAGGATAAAAATGTATAGATATGGTGAGAAGTGGTCCAATTTGGTAAATGGGTTAAGTACATATCTGATAGGTATGTTAATGAATTGAATGTGAGGAATAAGAGAGAAGAATCAAGGATAAATTCAAGGTTTTCCTCTGAGTCTCCGAATGAATGTTAGTCCCATGTAGAGACGAGGAACATTGTGAGAATAGCTGTTGGAGGGGGAAAGCGGGAGTTTAGTCTGTTTATAAAGGTTAAGTTTGACATGTCTGTTAAACACCCATGTGTAAAGTTGAGTAACTATTTGGACATATCCATTGTGGACTTGTTGGGGCAAGAAATATAAATATAAAAAAATTCAGGAATATAAAAGTAGTATTTATAACCGTAAGAGGAGATAAGATCATTCAGGGAGTGGGTGTAGATAAACAAGAGAATTGCTAGTTTCAAACACTCTTGTAATTATTTGTTTATTAAATATATAGCATCCCAAAGTAGTATTTTAGCAGTCATTACATTGTCATCCCAAAGTAATATTTTATGCAGTCAATACATTGTCATAGGTGTATCAAAATTTCCACATTCTCCTTTGAAAACACACACACACACACACACACACACACACCCTGCAAAACTAACTTTCTTTGTCTTACATACTATTTTTACAAGTTACATTGCATAAAATGAATCAGTAATGGGGGGATCAGGGTACTTGGCTCTTCTTTAATTACCTTCTAAAATAATTCACATTCTTTAATGCTCTCTACGGTGCTTGGTGCCATGTTACAACCAAATAAAAGTAATAGACTACTAATTCTCATTTTAGTTCATTTATTTATGAGGAAAATACTTAGAAAATTATTATAAAATTCATAGTTCTGAATGGCTAATGAGATGAGAAAATGCCTTGAGATGCTTCACTCTCAATCTGACTTGGAGATCTGCCTATCTCAATAGGTACATTTCCTATCTGTAACCATAAACCCATTTTAATCAAAGTTTATTTTCCCTGGATGTACCAATCAGTAACGGCTTTGCATGAAAATGGTTCTGGTAATATATTAAGGATCTAATGATGGTTTACTGGTGATGCAGGAGGACAGGTAAGAGACAAAGAGCCAGAGGGACCTGTAAATCAGAGAGAAATAGACATTTTCAAGTTATTGACTCAGGAAACATGTCAGAAATAATAGAAGCTGAAGGACTCAGGAATGAAGGGTGGGAAAAGGAAGCATCAAATGTGTCTAATTATGGATGTAGCCAACCCAAAGATTTCAAATTGGAACTCTGATGGTATGGGTTAGCGAGGAAACTTAAATTCCACCTCATTGATGTGGTCAGTTTGAAAAGCTTGTTTGATCGGAAAGCAAGAAAGCTAGTGAGCTGGCATAACCTTTTGAAATCCTGTACTATCAAAATACTCAGTGCTGGACAAGAGCACGAGAGAGAACAGGCCAAATACAAGAGTTTTGTTAAGTCTTTCCTACAGTGGAGTGAATGATAATCATAGTAGTATTATAAATAGAGCACATTAAAATTTACAAAGACCTTTTAAACAAATGATCTCATTTAATTACAATAACAAATCCATGAAGTAGGCAGTTTATGTCTAGTTATCTTCAATATGTCCAATTTGCAGATGAGGAAAATGAGAAGTTTTGTAATTGCCAAAGATCACACAGTCTGTGAGGGAAGGATGACCAGTCCTCTGGTCTGTCTTGCTTCACATTGATGCCATACATGGTAACAAGAGAGATCACAGCCCTGGACATTTGCAGGTGCTAGTAATATGTGCCTAATATACAGTGCCCTGAGCACAGTCTCTTTTTAAGCCTTTCTTTGTCAAAAAATTTTTAAAGATTTTATTTATTTATTTGACAGAGAGAAACACAGCTGGAGAGGGAACACAAGCAGGAGGAGTGAGAGAAGGAGAAGCAGGCTTCCCCTGGAGCAGGGAGCCCGATGCGGGGCTTGATCCCAGGACTCTGGGATCATGACTTGAGCTGAAGGCAGACGCTTAATGACTGAGCCACCCAGGTGCTCTTTTGTCAAATATTCTTAAGAGAGAGGTCCCCAATAACAGACTGACTTCCTTCCTTCTTTCCTTCTTTCCTTCCTTCCTTCCTTCCTTCCTTCCTTCCTTCCTTCCTTCCTTCTCTCTTTCTCTTTTTCTTTCTCCTTCCTTCCTTTGTTCCTTCCTTCCTCTCTCTCTTTTCTTTTTCCTTTCCTTTTCCTTTCCTTTCTCATTCCTTTTCTTTTCTTTTTTCTTTTTAGTGGCATTTGAATTGTCCAAAGTGGACCAACATTGCATTTGATTGATGAATATCATTAATCATATCAAATGAAATCTTTTTTAAAAGTTTGTTAAATGTGTTGGGTTAAAAAAAAAAAATGGTCTAACTAGCAAAAGTCAAGTCCCAGAATATAAGAAGCATCCCTGAACTTTGAAAGATCCTAGGAATTCTTCCTTCTTTGCCATACCCAGAACACGTTACCAAGAATCAAGACCTTTGATTGATGGTCTTCATAGTGCTTTGTGTACTTCTGAAGGTAGTTAATTTTCCTTTTAAAAATTCCTACCAGTTATTTCTTCTTCTTAAGCTTGTTCTCTTTGGTCTTCATTACCTCTGAGCTGGGCATTTTGTCAGTTTCTGCTTCTTAAGAGGGAATTGAAATCATGCTAACACACAAAACCATAGGTAATTTTCTACTTGGGAAATTAGACAAAAAATTGAATCATAGTTATGAGCCCCTATTTAATCACATATTAGAGTTATTTTCCTGAGTCATGAGAATGAACAATATAACGAGGCTGTAATGATTGTCAAGATTCAGCCACCATGAATTGCTATGTGTAAATGATATATTTAAATATAATTTCTGGATTTATCAACTCTAAATTGTATCTATTTATGCCAAACTATTATGCATTAATATTGTGATGCACTTTTATCTCTCAGTTTTATTAGTTACACTATTAGTATTTTTGACAGTTTCATTTATAACTAAATGATATATTCTGGTTTCTACTTATTCTTCACCCAACAATTTAGAGAGTATTTATTGATTCATTTAATAAGGGAAACAGTTAGCAAACCTACTCTTTTCCTCTCCTTCCTCCTCTACATCCCAACTCCTATTAGCTATACTACTGCTTTTACATAGTCTATACCTGTCTTCCCTGCTTTGTCTACAAGTTAATTCCATGTATTGATAATAAAAGCATATATAATATCATTGTAATACAAATATAATTCTGTGCAGATCTAAGTAAAGTGATTGGATCCACAAAGAAGGATATGTTAACCAGTGTCATTTAATTTCTGCCTCTTGAAGGATGGCTAGTCTAAGTATCAAGAGCAAATGGATTCTTATTTTCTAGCTATGCTTCCCTATGCATGTTTGTTATTTGGGCTATGAATTTCACTTTATCTCTTTTATCCTGTAACAGATGAATGGACTTTCTTTACCAAGAGAGGAAAAAAAATGATTCTATCTTATCAATTTCTGGCACGTGATTTGTAATAGAATTGGCTTGCTTGTTAAAAGCAGTCTCTCACTAATTTTACTCATTAAATTGCTCAGTAATTTTACTCATTACTCATAGGCTAGCTGCCTACCTTTCTTCTTTTTGCATGGCCCTGTTATGCTTCAATTCCTTGTCTTCTACTTTTCAGTCTTTCCTGTTTTGTTTTGCTGGAGCACATCCTCAGGTTTGTGGGAGCTCTCCATTAAAACTGATATTTGCTTGCTAGCTTTCACTCCTGATTAAAGTTTCATGAAGTTTCAGGAAAAGTCTTTGTTTCAATTTGCCTAATCCATTATGGTTTTAGCTTAGATTAACTTTCTCCTATAATTTAGTTGATTATATCTCCCACCTTTGGGAAAGAGCACAATATTTTTTCAGGAATTTTAATTAGTTACTTTGGTCTATTTGGAATCAAATTTTTCTATCTTTTATGTTGTCTCATGGTTTCCATTCTCTTATGATTTAGTTCTGGGATATTTTTCTCAACTTTATCTTCCAAATCACCCAAATTCATTTTCAGCCATGTTAACTTGTTATTGAATTTGTCTACTTATTTTTTTTTAATTTTAGGAATTTTGTTTAGTTCCTGAAAAATCTAACTGCCTGATTGCTCTTTTTTTTTTAGATTAGTTGAATTGTTTGTTGGGATGTAATATCTTCTGTAATATCTCCCAAGATACCAATTAGATTTTTTAGGTTATCTTCTGTTACTTAGACTAGCTCTATTGTCTTAGTGTCATTTGTTCTATTTGTTGACCTTTGGTAACTTTCTTTTATGCTAGGAGAGGTATCTATTAAAATAGCTAAGTGAGGCCCATGTGACTAGCACAAATTGACGACAAGCTTTTTGTTGTCATTACTTTATTTGATTTACCAAAGGATTCCTCCTCTTTCTGGTAAGGAGGGATGTGCTTCTTATAATCAGGCTTCTCTGTGGAATGTGTGAACAGGAAATAGGCAGGTAAGTTCAGTACTCCTAACACTACTGAAAGGGAGAATTTTCTCTGGAGGCAGAGAGAAGTGATTTTCTCCTTCAGTCTTGTGCCAGTCTGGAGCTGTTTTTCCTCCCCATGCATCAAATCTGCTCATACTTTGGACTGTTGTGTGGCTCTAGAGGTAACTCCAGCTTTGGTCTGTTTCTTTAATCCCAATCCCCTAATAAGGAGCCTCTGAGGTTAATCTAACACTTTACCTGGAAATCAGTTACCAAGAACTTAATTAAGATGAAGGCAAGTGCCACTCTGTGCTCTTGCGGGAGGTTTTGGAATCATAGTATAGTCCCAGCTGTTTTATAGACATTCCTTCATTTAATTGTCCTGAACCATGCACCAAAGCCCATTTCTGATCTTCTTGCCTGCCAACTCCAGAATTGAATCTTTCTGAGATTGTCTGGAAAGAATGTCATCCACCTCAACAGATATAATCAGTATGTGAAATCAGAGATCGATTCTTATTTCCTAGTATGTACAAGTCTACCAAAGTATCTGGCATGTAACTGGCACCAGTAAATATTTGTTGAATGAATGAAGGAATGAACAATATATTGATGGGTTTTGATATATTCCTTTTGATATATTTTCATTGTTATTTAAATGAGTTTTTTGAATTGTGGGTACTTATATCATTTTCAAATTGATGGGATTTTAAATGAATCATTAAACTCATTGTGAATATCATGTACAAGGTTTATGACCTATTACATAAAATAATCAAAATGCCTAATTGCATGTATACAATGATTATTCTCAGCTGTTACTCATCTTGTGTATTTGTATGTGTGCATGTAGACAGGACTAGGAAAAATATATAAATGAGAGTTTAATTTCATTTGTTCAACTTTAAGACACTTAGGTTCATGTTTTCTTTTCTTTATATTTCAATTTGTTGTAATATTTGTGTGATAATAAAAATATCAAACTAGATTAAATGTTAAAAGAAAGAGGTGCTAAGATCTGGGTGAGGTAATATAAAAAAATATTTTACCCTGACAATTAGAAAATCTTTCTAATGTCTACTCTAAAGCCTCCCTCCCACCCACAGCCTTTACAACTCTCCTTGCTTTATGACTCTACCACCCTTTTTAATGATTCAGTTTTATATGCTTAGATAATCATATCCTTCATTAAAAACTTTAAATTAATTTTTCTAGGTATTGTGCTGAAATCTGGGGATAGAAAGATAAATAAGCATCTGTATATTTTAAAGATCATAGCCTAGTGATTCTTCAGTGGATATTCAGAGAGGTTCTTCCAGCCTTCCTTTGTGTATTTGCTGACTTTTTTTTTTTAATATTTTATTTATTTATTTGACAGAGAGAAACACAGTGAGAGAGGGAACACAAGCGAGAGAGGGGAGTGAGAGAGGGAGAAGCAGGCTTCCCACGGAGCAGGGAGCCCGAAGCAGGTCTCTGGGATCATGACCTGAGCCGAAGGCAGTCACTTAACCAACTGAGCCACCCAGGTGCCCTGTATTTGCTGACTTTTAAGAAACTTTCCCCACCTTCAGTACATCTTTTCTCGTGGATCTAAGTATAATTATGGAGTCTACTTTTGTAATTTCCAAGAAAGAAAGTGCCAAGTAAAGATAAGAGAAACAGGGAGAGAGGAACAAAAAGGGACAAAAATAAAGGAGAGAAATAAAAGCAGTAAGATTATTTTAAAGAGTCAAGGTATATAAGGACAACTGAGAGAAAGAGTATCTTTCCTGGGCAAATATGATCAAAACAATTAAAACTGCCTATTTTCCATACATGCTTTTTCACATTGCGAATTGTGTACTACACTCATTTCATTTCCATATTCTTATGGTTGTTGCCACTTTGTGGAGTCATTCACTTATTTCTGTATATTGCTTTGTGTCATTATTTCTATAACCACCTAAGTGCTATATAAATAAGTCTAATATATTTTGTTTAAAGGAAAAGCAAAAGGTGGTTTCTACTGAAAACTTGAAGGGCTTTTCTATATTAGTGTTCCCAATCTTATCTCATGGATTTTATGATTTCTATTTTGACTCCCATGGAAGTATTCTCTCTTATTTAACTAAGCTCTCCATCAATGAGGCTTCCAGAAAATTAAGCTATTGCAATAGACAAGGGATTGATGTACTTCTAATGGAATTTCCATATGGATTTATGCCTGTACCATAAGCTCAGGTGGTTAAAGAGCATCTCTATCCATCCAGTTCTTCATGCCAGAAATGTGGAAGTTATTATGGATACCTGCCTCTTTCTCCATCCCTAACTCCAATACACCACAGGTCTTATTGATCCTACTTTCAGAATGGATCTTGATTCCTTCCAGTGCTCTTTATTTCCACTGTCAGCATTCTGAACTTGACTCAGACCTCGATCATCTCACACATGGATCACTGAAATTGCTTCCTAATTACACTCATAGCTGTCTTCGTTGATCCCTTCAATCCATTTCAGAGAGCAGTAATAGAAGTGTTTTTAAAAACTCAAATTTAACCATATAACCCACCCCCCCGCTTAAGTGTCTTCAATAGCTTCCATTGCTCTTAGAACAAAACTCTCAATTTCTATTATACTCTCCATTAAGTGCTCTCTGTTAATCATACCTTTTTTCTTTTCGTGAGTAGAAGAGCTCTTTTCTGCTTTAGGACCTTTGTATGCATTTTTTCTTTTATTTTTTGGTCTGAATAGATCCTATCTATGATTCAGATTTCTGATTAACTGTCATTTCTCAAAGAAGTATTATTAGACTCTCTCCCTCCTCCATGGTCAGTATATTATAATTAACTTTTTTCTTTTTCTTTTTTTTTTTTTTTGCTGTTGTTACTTGTTTAATGGGTATCTCTTTCACAAAACTTGAAGCACTATGATGGGACAGATCATATACATTTTGTTTGTTATCATATTCTCCATAACTAGAACAGTGACCAGCTTAAAGCAGTTGCTCAAAAGAAAAAAAAAAAATGGTGAGTAAATGAACAGTGATGGTCTTTGGTCTGGCCGAGCTGGCAGTGGCAAATTGGGCCTGGTTTCTATGATACTGGCCAGCTCAGTCTCACTGGCGCTGTCCTGGTGCTTTTTCTCAGGTTGTCCTGTGTATTTATCTAGTTAAAGCTGTGGTCACTCTGGTCACAAAAGGACGTTCATGGCCCCTCAAGCAACCTGGAGAAGTCAACTCAGCATTTCAGCCTCAAGATAAAGAAACACGAACCAGTTCAACAAAGTATGAAGTGCCCGTTCTTGTCTTTAATGCGAAGGAGAGCGTGCATGGATAGCATACAACATGCATCTATCAGTGTGCTAATAGTGTTTGAAATTCTATTAGGTGACATGGTGAGGAAGCTCGAGGTGCATGGAGTTTTTACACATTTGGTGTCTTGACTGTGCCTGCCAGAGCCTTTAAAGTCAGGTTAGTGGTCTATTGATGTGTCCATTATGAACCCAATTTCTTACCTTAGTCATTTTAAATGTCATCTGTCTAATAACTTAGTATATGTTATTAGCCCAAATTCAAACATTTTATACCAACTATAATTCTTAGTTGTTAAACTGGTTTTGACTTATTGGTGCCACATTAAAACCTTAATAGGTGGAATAATTGGCTCTCATAACAGTTTGGAGTGCAAGAAGTCCTGAGTGAGCACTGTTTCCAGATACCCAAAAAGCTATGAATGACTCCCCTTTGCCCTCTGAAAAGCTATGAACGAGTCCCCTCTGCCCTCTATTGCAACTCCCCACCCCTGCTGATTCCGGTTTCTCCCAGTTTCCCAAGCCAGGCCTAATTGGATCCAAACAGGAGCCATTAAACCTGGCATGGCTCAGGGGAAACACCTTCCAGGGTTTCATTGGGGAATCTTTCCCCAGAAACAGCCAGTCAGTGGTACAAAATTGTTGGGCTTAAGATGTTTTTCCTTCAGAGGGATAAGCCTGAGGCCATCCTCAAGGATTCACCAAGCCTCCTGACTACTCAGCCCATTAGCATGCCAAACTCTTCTTTACGTCTTAACAATGTGCGTGAAAATCTATCCCCCTACCAATCTGTGTGCCTTTCCCATTTCTTAGTAACACCTAAGCTTCACCCCCTGTAGAGAAAAGTCAGCTTTCCCCCCACAAAATGGACTTATAGACTCAGGTCTTCTTGAATTGTGATCCTTCTGACAAGACTCAGCCAGTCCAGTGTGTGTCTAAGTGCTCCAGAATCAGATAGTTACATTTCTGGACTCTTGAGCCTGTTTATCCTCATTGCCTACCTTCGAAATCTCTGGTGCATCCTGTACGTCTTTGAGTGCCTCTCCCCTCTCTAATTGAGAGAAAGCCTTCTGGGGTGCAATAAAGCTGCTTCAGGAAGGCAAGAAACAGATGGAAAATAAATGGGTTCAGGTGCTTCAGGGACCCAAGTGCTGCTGCAGAAGGCAGAAACAGAGCATCTAAACACAAAAGAGTATTTGATTTTTGTCTTTTAAATTTTGCAGTGGGACAGAGAAAGTATCAAGGTGAAGAATCGGAAGTTCTCTCCTTGGTGCACATGAGGCATAGACTGGATTCCGAGTAGTCAGTTGCTCTTTAGAATTTAGAGAAAATTTACTAATGGCTCTAACCTATGTGCAGGGTGAAAGTAGGTCCTAAATCTGATTCCTGGCCAAGAAATTTTTCTTCTACTTTGAGAACTGGTCATGGGGAGAAGGGTGCCTTTGAAAGACTAATGAGTTTGAAATCAGAATTGGGTTCCTATCCTGAATTCAACATGGGCTGCCTGTCTGTCCCTGGATAAGTCACTTAATATCCCAGAGCCTTGGTTTTCATAACTCTAAAACTGGGATAATAAAAACTTACAGAGGAGAGGTTTCCGAAGTATATAGATGTGTGTGTAAAATATGGGGCAAACTGTTCCTGTTAGGAGATGAACACACCCGGGAGGTCTGCACTTCCCTGCCCCACCCTCTCAGTCCCATGACTGACATCCTCTACGCTCTCACTCCCTTCACCGGCCCCTTTTCAGAATTCTCACCACATTTCTAAGTAAGACTTGCTCTAAATACCACTCCTCGCCCTTGCTCCCTTGTTCTCCTTTATGTCCTTGAAACTGTAATCCCCGAGGCCAGTGTAATTTAGAGTCCAGGGAAAATCTAACCAGCGGTGAAGCATAAGGTGACCTCATAAATTTGGGGATGAATTTTGCCAGGGAGTTGAGAGAGCCTTAGTGAATGGTGTTCTTGCCAAAACGTGCTGCTTTCCAGGAAGCGATTAATGATAAATTAATTTTGAGCTTATTGAGTGCTCATTTTGGGCTAGGTACTATTCCAAGTACTTGTCTTGAATTTACTAATTTCCTCTGCCTCCTAAAGGCTGTAAGAAAGATTCTATTTTTACTCTCATTTTGCAGATCAGGAAATTGAGACCCAAAGAGATTGAGTGACATGTCCAGTGTCCGACGGGTGACAAGAGAGAGACCAGCCCGTTGCTCAGGGCCAACCCTCTCCAGAGCTCCTGTACTTAGCCACTAGGAAGCGCTGTCTCTTGAACAAAGAGAGGACATTTGTCCTGGTTGCCTGGACTTTCTAGCTAAATATAAATCTGGCCTCATGCAGGGCAACAGGTCCAATATAGTTTTACTGATATGCTCTCTGTACTATAACTTATATACAATGGCTTGGGGCAACCAGGAACATATCCGCTGAGGTTTATTGCCTGGCAGTCTAAGATTTATAACCTACATATGGTGGTGGTGTGTTTTTAACATCCCCCTCATGGATATTTTCTTAGTGAGATAGTAAGTTTCTCAAAGGTTTGTGTATAGCTTTTTTATTTCTCTTGCATAGCACTCATTCACAATGCTTTGGGGCTCAGTAAGTGGTTTTGATGGACTGCTTGCATTTCAGCAACTCTGCATGGTGGTCACAGTGATTACATTTGCAAAATGTAAAAGGGCTAGTGCTGTGGTTCACCTACTTAAGGATTTCATTCCAGGTTCTGGGACTTACCCCTAGCCTGGTTTTATAAGACAGCAAACTATTAGACATTCAATGTACATTGTTTAAGAGTTCACCATTGGAGAAGACCAGTGCTAGGTACTGTGAGGTACAAAGACAACCAGGACACAGCTGCTGCCCTCCAGGAAGCCACAGTGTGGTGCAAATTAAGTTAAACAGTTTGCCACTAGAGGAGTGGGAATCTGCCTGGGTGAATCTGGACTAGCTCTTTGGAGAATGTAGGATTTAACTGAACTTTGCAAAAAACAACAACAACAACAACAAAACCAAAAACAATAGGATTGAGAGCAATAAATGGAACAAAGAAATTCCAGGAACGTTCCTTTACAGGTGAATAAGGATAGAAATTTCAGCCTGAGGTGAAGCACTCATCTTAAGAGAAAGTTTGTCCTCAGGAATTTAAAGGAAGATAATGAGATCTTCCAAAAAAAAAAAAAAAAAGCTCTGTAGGATTTAAGAAAGGGAGAACTGAGCATCTCATGATTTGCTTGGAATGGGGATTGGGAGGACTACCTTCTTAAATGCTCTCTGGGTAAAACAGAATGTTAAATGCTTTTAAAAATGGATTGTTTGATCCTCACATCAGCTACAGATGGGGAAACTGAGTCTTAGCAAAAAGGAATGTGATCATCATGCAGGTCGTCAGTGGCAGAGCGGACATTCAAACAAACCCAGCTCTGTCTGCCTCCCAAGTCTGTACATATTATGAAGCTTCCCTGAGCCTTTTGCTGGGGCTCTTATATTTTTCTTCTGGATACACTGCATTTATAGGAAAACATTAAAACATGCCTAAAAAGCCCAAGTTTACTTTTCTTCGATGTGCATCAAAGTTTCACATTTACTGCCTGTTTTTCTTTTTTACCCTGAAGTTTTTTTTTTCCTTTTTTTTTTAAAACTAGAACTTTTCAACCTTCCGTGATCTCTTTATAATTCCCTTTAGAATGCATAATTGTGCTCGATCAATTTGTTCGAGGCTTTTGAAGTGTTAAAAAAAACTACATTAAAATTATTTTCTTTCGGGTTTTATGTTAATGAACATAGGTGCTATTCAGAGCAAAGTCAGTGTGTCAGGGGAACTTTAGTTAAAGTTATTCATACATAAACTAAAAAAGGAAACATCTTTAGTGGAGGAAAAATACATTTAATGAGTAAGTACGGCACACAATTCCTCCTTTCAAAAATGTCAGCTCGTATTGAACCTCCATTCTCGATATCTTACAATTACTTTGTCAACAGAAGGTAGAGTAGTGATGGATGACGCATTGGTTCTTGAAACCAAACTTTCTGCGAGTTACTTAGGCTGAAACTAAGTGCTTTTACATTCCAGTCTTATTGATGATAGTGGTTTTATATTTATCACCCTGTCATTTCAGTTGACTGTATCAGCCTCTTCCCTGTAAGAATATGGACACTAATGGAGGTGTGTCCTTAGTGCTCTGAAGGGTCACAGACTTATCCTGCTAACACAGTCAGGGCACAAGCTGCTTCCTGTGGAAACTCAGAGGCAGCTTTACCCATTTCAAAAAGGGATCAGCAAAGAGTGCCTTAAAAGGCCTTTGGAAATTGTGTTCTCACCGGCTCTCTTTGGACCATGACCCGTCCTCGCGGTGCTGCACGCAGAGGCTCCCGGCTCTCGCTAACGGAGCGTTACTGTTTTGCAGCTTCCCCTATAATAGGAAGAATTCTACCAGGACCTTGGCAAGTCCAGCACCTGATTGCAACACTTTATTTATAAGAAATTCTGTCAAGAATCAATAATAGTCTTGGGTCTCAACTTCTTTCTTTAATAATACTTTGATATGATTTGTCACAAGCGAGCCCAGAGTATCCACCAGATTTTATTACTTCGCTTGCAGCACAGTGTCTTATCTTTGAGTCATGAGATCAGCCATGGGGAGACCTTTAAAAAGCTATATTCTTTACTGTTTGGTTATTACAGAAAGTCTATATTACTCAATAATACCTTTTATAGGGTGTGCTGTCACATCTTCACACAGATGTTTAACCCCAATGTAGATATACGGGATGCCTGGAGGCCATTTTAGTGACATGGACATTGTTTTTCATGATTGGATGCCTGATGTATCAGTAGCAGCAAAAACAGAAAACAAACAGAAATACGTATACACACACACACACACACACACACACACACACACACACCCCACCGCCACCACCACTGCCACCAAAAAACCCCCACAAAACAAGAACACTACCACTGTAACAAAAAAAAAAAAAAGAAAAAATTGTTGACTTCTTTTCCCAGCCTGACATTTCTGACGGCATCTCCAACTAACTGTCCATTTTGACAGAGATTGTGTTTAGAGTCCAGAGTGTTAGGTTTTTATGACCTGAAAGCAGCAGAAATTTGGAGAAGTCAATTTAGATGCCTTTCCTGCGTGCGATCAGCTTCTTAGGTTTCGCTGTACGTCTCAATAAGCACGGCCCTTCAACATCAGTAGGCTGCTATACAGTGGAGGCTCTAAATATGTTTTCTACTGCTCAGCCATGGAGCTCATCTTGTTCCAGCTAATGCCTGTTGGTAAATGCTTGTATCGTTACATGCTGTATTTACAAAACTATATATTGTCAGCCGAGGATTTCGTTTCTCCAATCTGTTTTTCTTCTTTGAAGGAAAATAGCAGAAAATGTTCTAATATCCACTGTAGACAAAACACACACAGACGCACACACTCAGACACACACACAAACCAAGATTTCAAAATTGTAATCATTTTGAATTTTGAAATTAGAGGAAATGAGGGAGAAACACTCCTTGGAAAGTTATCATTGTAGATCTTTCATGTGTCTGCAAATTGGTACTAATTTTCAATGTAGATTTAAGAAAATTGGTGGTATGTGAGCAAACATTTTGTTTAAGAAAAGTTTTCTGTTTTGTTCCTGCGGCTGCCACGGTTGTTGCTGTGGGTGGTGGCCCCGGAGGTCGCCGGCTTCCCCAGTGGCTCGGATTCTGGCTGATACTCTGCCTGGGCTCAGCATGGTCGCTGCCCACAAGGCGCCCTCACTCTGTCTCCCTTGCTTTGTCGAAAGGAAGCAGAGGCAGCAAAGCCAGGAGGCCATGGTGGTTCAGGCTGTGGACTATGGCAGGCTGCTCTGAAAACTTCATCTCTCCTCGTTTTAGACAAGGCCATGCCTTTCAGTGTGGACTCGGGATACTTCCCACCTCCTACTCACATTTTCTACCCCAACTATTCTTATGCTGTAGCTAAGGGTCGAGAGGTGACAGGTCTCTGCCGTAGGCACTGCCTTCTTCCTCAGCTTCCCCAACATGGAGCCTGGGTAAGAATGTGCAGTAACCTGCCTTGAACTTGACTCATGAACCCCTGGCTTATATGGAGTCCAAGGGCAAGGAAAAGGAGTTTATATTTGCCATATATCTACAGTGTGCCCAAATCTGATCTAGGCCCTCCACAAATGCGAGCTCATCTCATGCTCATCATCTCTACAAAGAAGGTATCATGCCTTCTTTGATACAGATAAGGAGCCCTGCATTAAGAGGTTACGGGGCTTGCTGCCCTTCGACAAATGAGTGTGGAAACGGGTCTGCAGAGTGAGAAAGGCTGACTCCAGAATGCATACCTGCTCTACTAAAAGCCACGCCGCCGAATTACCAAGCCATTCTGCTAGTTTCTTCTGTTTTACCATGACCCCCGTTCCCTTGGAGATCCTCATAAGCCTGCTTTCCATCCCATTCACCCCATCATCCATGCACTCTCCTCACTTCCTGTCTAAAGCCTACCTTGGCCCTCCTTCTCTTTGAACCCTTCTCCAATGAGCCTAAAATTCAGGTTTTTTGGATATTTTTTCTAAACATTTCATTTTGTGATCATGATAGATTCACATGCAACTGAAAAAAATAAAATGCAGAGAGATCCAGTTTTGCGTAGTTGTAACTTTTTCCATTACCATAGCATAATATCACAATAGGATATTGATCTTGAAGCACTTCACCAACCTTACTGAGATTTCACTGCTTTTCCGTGCACTCCTTTGTATATGTGTGTATTAAATTCTATGCAGTTTTATCCCATGTGCAGATCTGTGGGATTATCAGCACAATTAAGATATGGGGCAGTTCTGTCAGGATCCCTTGTACTACCCTCACAGAGTCACAGCCACCTCCCTGCCTATTCTTACCAACCCCTGGCCTTCGCTAATGTGTTCTCCACTTCTCTGATTCTGTCATTTCAAGAATGTTCTACAACTGAAATCATATGGTGTGTTAACATTTTGGGAGGAAACCTATTCCGTTCTAAAACTTCCACTCTGGACTGGAGTCCATTTTGTGTGAAATGATTCACTCATTTGTTTATTCAGAAATCTTTGTAGGCTGTCTACAGCATGCCAGGGACTGTCTGAGAGCCTGGACATCCAATGATGAGCCAAACAGATACACATCTCTGTGCCATATATTTGCATCCTTAGTCATAGTGACATATATTGTTCTTGAGGTATTTTGTGTCTAAGCTCTTACCCTATCAGATCACAAGCTCCCTAGAGCAGAGAACCCTTCACACAGTTTTGCTGTTTTCACACGTAAGGACTTAGAGCAGCAAACTGTTCCTGAGCATACAGAATATACACTTAATGGGGCAGGCAGGCTGCAGAGATCGTCTGGTGCATTCTCCTGTGAAAAGACCTTTCAGGGAAGTGGCATCATCACTCTGAACACATGGGAAGGGCCTTGCCCTGAACAGTGACATATCAAGCAGCATAAACATATCAGTCCCTTTCCTAATCCCTTCTGTCTTTAACACTTTTCACGTAGGGACCTCCCACTGCCTACTCCATGCTCCCACTCAGGTGGAGCTCGGTCTCTCCTCTTCCATTTGCTATTGGCTTTTTCCTCAATGCTCACCATATTGGCTTACATCTATATAGCAGGAAAAAACCCCAAAAACATAAAAAACAAGACTCATCATCAGGCAAATGGTAGGATTGTTTCAATTGTATGTCTCCCTTGGCTATGGCCTGGTCACCACATCTTCCTTATGGACCACTTTTCAGTTACTCTCTGCTTGTGCAGAGAGCAAAGAACAAGTCTCCCCTTCTTCTGAACCATGAACAGTCTGTGATGGCCTTCGGAAACCTGTGATGATCATCTCAATCCAGTGCAAGGGAGAAAATAACAAACTAAAAAAGTTTGGTAAAGGTTGAGTGGCCTTCACAAATAGCTCACCAGTGAATTTAGGCCTATGGAAAAACAAACTCCCAATATGGAATGTGATTGTTATTGTAGTTCCATAGATTTCTATTGAGTAATAAACCAAGAAGAGTGGATTCTGTTGTGGGGTTTCCAAGCCAAAATTCTGGTGAATACAGAATTGAATTTCCCAGATGTAATTGCTTAAATTGAGTTCTTTTCATTCTGCACAATTACAAGTCTATTGTCAATTTTATTAGCAATTGTTGTCAAAGAATGGAAAGTTAAAACCTCATTGGAGAGTGTCGTATTCAGTTTCTATGTAAGAGAACTTCTAGAAACCCCAGGATACACAGTGAATTGGTTCCAAAAAATTACCATTATCCTTGTGGGATATTTAGGAGGAGAATGCAGTTGTTACTTCAGCACCTCCAAGAATATTGACTTGACACCATAATCCATGAGCTGACGCTAAAATGATAGAATGAATCCTTGTAGCAATGATACATTGGAAAGATGAGACCTAAAGTACTCCATGAATTTGAAAAGATTCATTTATTCAATATATCATCTGTTCAGAAGATTGAGTTGTTGGCACTAGATGAAGCAGACAAGCTTACTGGCAAAGTGAAACATGTGGACTTTTATGCCTGGGTCTTGATGAATTAGCTGACCTTGCTGGTGCTGCCCAGTGTGCATCTTTCTTAGATTTTGTGTTTCAAGAATCACAGTTTCATGGGGGGTGAAGTGATCTAGATTTGGCAATAAAACATTTTCATGACCACTAGTGCACAAAAGAAATTTTAGGATAACAAAATGGACTTAGCCCATGATTCATTTCAGCATAATTTCAGAGGAAGCCCAATCCTAGAGTGACCACCATCTCCTGTGTCTCACACTTTTCACTACCTGCCCATCACTCAGGGAAGAGAGGACAAAACCATCAGTAAATAAGACCACTCCATGGTAGAAATCCACTTGGACTTCTCAGGTTGTTTCGATCTGCTGTCTTTGGTTGAGGAACAAGCCATCTCTCTCATGATGGGAGGTGGGGAGATATGACCTTTTGTTTATCAACACGATTCATGATTTGGGTGGAAAACATTGCTTTTTACAATTTACATAGAGTACGAAGAAGAATTGGTACACTTGAATAAACTATTTGGCTCCTACAGGTTCTGGAAAGATTTGGAGAAATAAAAATTTCCAGAACAATAGGCAAAAGTAAAAAGTAGTCTGAGGTATTTTTTTTTTTTAGAAAATTCTTTCTCTTTCTATTTAGAAGACAATAATAATAGGATTCCAGATAATTATTAGGAAAGATTTAGTAGGGAAGGTGAAACATTTTAATTCATCAAGCTATCATAATTTTGTCTTAGAAGGAATTTAACATTTCTGCCAGGCCCTAGAGGGAAGATACTGAAAGAACAATGGAATGCTTATAAAAGTTAGATCTAGAATTTACTGAGGTTATTACCAACTTAACAGAAACTGTCTTTTAAGAATGGGGCAAAGCTAATGTAACTGATGTTAATGTGACAAGATGAATGGAATTGTCTGAACAGATGAACTTGTGTGGATTATGTGGAAAGAGGATGATGATGATGGTGGTGGCGGTGGCAGCTACCATCACAGTCATTGTCCAGCTAGTAGAGAATATGTGTCATGAGAAGGAAAATAAACCTAGGAGAGTGGTATTGCATGCCCTAAAATGGAGTAGCAGCAGATTTGTTGCTAGAGGTACGATTGGAATTGCCTACTTGCTGGTTTTCACTCTGAACAATTGTAGGTGAGTCAGAATTTACTACCATATTTCTGATTGTTGCATTGTTCATGTTTTGTGATAAACAGTCTACATTTCTAGATTCTTTGTCAAGTCACTCGTTGCAACTAACCTGATTGAATTTTCTCTCTTGTTAAAGTTATTGTGCTTTTTTTGTATACAAGTACTGTGCTAAGCACTTTGTACGTATTTCATTCTTTTAATACCCATTTGATGGCAGTGTTATTACCATTTTTTATTTTTTAAGTGTTGGAACAGAAAACTAATAAGAGCTTAAGTTCCTGCCATAAATAGGACTGGCCACCCACACCTCACTTAAGGCACAGTTGTGGTCGGTTTTTCTTAATATACAGCTAAGCTTAATCCTAACTGATAAAATGACCTATTAAGATTCTAAGGAAAGAGAGAATCAAGGCAAGTTTATGTGCTAGACAATTGACATATAATAACATGTAATTCTTAGACCTGGAAAAGGTATTATACACCGATGTCACATCTGAGATAAAAAGAATCTCAAAGAAGTTGGCTTACTTTAGTGATGAGGACTTTGGACTCCAGAAGGTCATCTAGCATCATGCAGGTAGCAAATACAGGTCCAGCACCGGTCCTCCTGGTTCCAAATCCCTTGCTTATAATTACAACATATTGCCTTAGAATATAAGAACAAAATTCAAAAGCTTCCTATATTCAATATCACATGCTAACTCAAGTTGGTTAGGGAAGGAACAGAGAGAAAACAGATAAATCTGTAGCTTCCTAGAGAAAGTGATATGGTTTACACTCTGTGTTAAATGAAGAATAAAGGGCTGAGAATTTCCTTTATACTAGCTCTGCTGCTGGCAGCTATTTCTGACCTGAAACAATAGCTACGATAACAGAATTCTCTCTCTCTCTCTGTCTTTTTTAATCAAAATCACACAAACAAAAAATACCCATTGAGAAGATTTGGAGATGCTAGGCACAAAATAAATTGGGATGTGGTAGGACCTGCAAATTTGGGGATTAAGGGAAATCTCGTAGTGAATATTGAGATCACCCCCATAGCAGCTCTACTCCCAGGCCCAACTCCAAAATGTTAGCGGCAGAGGGGGCATGGCCATTGGAGGATCCTTCTTGAGCAAAACCAAACCAGTGCAGACCTACAGATAACAACAGTTGGACGGCCCAGTGAAAAAGCCAGCTGGTCATTCTTCTGTGCTATGGAGGTGTTCATTCGTTTGCAGCTGCACTAACACATGGTTTTCTGTGAACTCTTTAATGCTTAACTATGAACAGTGAGCTAAGAATTATTATTAACGCTTTAATAAAGAGGAACAAACAAAAGACAAACCCGATAGGAAATCTGACCCATGGAAAGGATGAATATCTTCAGAGAGATAGAGAAGATATTTCACCAATAAATCAACAACAGAATGCTATGAAAAATAATGAACCAATCAGAAAAAATAAACTTTTTAAAATAAATATATGACAGCCAAAATTTTAATCAAAATGTTAGAAGATACAGGCAAAAAATATCCCAGAAATATCAAAAATAGTAAGAGATGAACAGATGAGATGTTTTGGAACATTTCATGAACCAAAAATGGGGTCTAACATTTAACAATTAATAGGCATTCTAGAACGAGAGTACAGAATATAATGGCAAGAAAGTTATTTTTTTAAAAAGATTTTATTTATTTGACAGAGAGAAACATAGCCAGAGAGGGAACACAAGCAGGGGGAGTGAGAGAGGGAGAAGCAGGCTTCCCACCGAGCAGGGAGCCCGATGGGGGACTTGAACCTGGGTCTCCGGGGTCATGACCTGAGCCGAAGGCAGTCGCTTAACCAACTGAGCCACCCAGGTGCCCCAAGAAAGTTATTTTTTAAAGAATGCAAGAAACTATAAAAAAATTGAAGAACGTCATTTCAAAATAAAAAGGCCTTCTGTGTACCTAGCAAACCGAATAAACAAAAGACCATGCCAAAGTGAATTGTAATGAAATTTTGGGATTCTAGCCACAAAAAGATGGCATTGAACTTCTAGACTGCAGTATTTCAAGACAGAAGAATAAAGCAATAGCTTTAAAGTTCAGAGGGGAGAAAATTCTAAATTCACCTTTTCTCTGGCAGCTACTGGAGGATATGCCGCCCTAAAACATTGTTGTAAAAACCCACATCGGACCGTGGAGAAAGGATAAAGTATTTCTTAGAATGACTCAGAAGGAAGTACAGGAGGTGTTCACTGTGTAGCAGGCTGGCAAATTGCCAGTCCAGATCAAAACCAGAAGATACAGAACTTTAGGAGGTTTGATGAGAAAACACATATAATTTGTTAAATTTGACTGTGAGAAATTGTATTAAGAGGTGCTCTTTGGAGGCTGGGGTCCATAATTAGATCAAAAAGAAGCCGAGTATTATAAGCAACAATGAATCATGAATACTACATCGAAAGCTAATGATGTACTGTATGGTGACTAACATAGCAATCAAATTAAAAAAAAAAAGAAACTGAACAAAGGACGAAATGATGAAATAATTAATTTTAGAAAACGAGAAGTCATACAGCAAAATAAATTACGCAGAATCCATCACTTGGCCCACAAAAGAAATACACATACATAGTAACAACAGTAAAAATTGTAGATATGGCATTAGCTGCAATTTGGTAAAACTCTTATTACAAGGATCAGGGGAAGGGAGAAAGGGTGTGTGTGTGTGTGTGTGTGTGTGTTTAAGAGAGCTGAAATCTTCACCTACCATTATAAGAGATCAATAGATAATGTTTTAAATTGATAAATCACAATATAGCTACATAGCAGTAGACACAGTTCAAAGCATTGATGGAGTGGTTGTCCTTGGAAGGGATATGAATGGGGAAGTGAACAGAGAGACTAATATATATATTTTTAATATATAGTATTTTTAGTATTGGTCTAATTCCCCACGAAAAGTACGCTTATATTGCTTTGATTTTTAAAAAATTTGTAAAAATTTCCCATCTTTGCTCCTTGACCACTACTCAATTCATTAGTTTCCTCTTCAGCTTGGTGATGCTTCCCCTTCCCTGTGCCAAAGTGGTCCCTTCAGTAATGTGGAATTGGGCTACAGTCAGTGTTGAGTACCCTCAGAGTTCTTAGAAAGTTAAGAATTTATCCCCCCTGTGATTCTGCCTTTTCAGATCTGAGCACAGCAAAGACATGTTACGTAACTTGGAGTTTCAACAAACACCTGGAAATCAGGCTGTAGGTATTGCTCAGATGAGACCAGACATGAAGAGATTGGTAGTGACAAGTGTTGTCACTTCTCTCTCTGACGGCAGGCAAGTGGCTCACTGTATATAAAGGTCTGATATCACGCTTTCAGGATGAAAAAAAAAAAATGAAAAGGCAGGTGAAAAATCACATTTCAGGAAGAGCTATCTGGGAAAATAATGGCAAATTACACGTGATTTAGCTTTGCTCTTAGCTTTTATAAAGACCCAAGAACTATGAACTAAGCAGTTGAGCCCTAATTAAGTCTCCTCTTAATCTCTGTACTGCATACCTAATTCTCAGGCTGAGTTCTAAAAAGGCATCATAACATCACCTAATTCATCTGCTCTTTTTCCTGCCTTTTTTTAAAAAAAATTTCTCCATTTTACCCCCTTGAGTGAAAGGAGGTTAATACAAGTCATTAAGAATTTAAAAATAATTATACAATGAAAAAATAGTTCAGGTGAATTTTAATTAGAGCCTCATTTGATGGGATTTGAACCCAGCACACTAGAAATATACAGCAGTAACTTTAGCCATTAAATTCTGTGGCCTTTGTTTAAACTCAGTGGGAATTTAGAGGGATTATTTTGGCTCCTTGAAGACACCATGTTTTTTCCATTAATGCCAGGGAAATATATTGAGCGACTAAAATATTACTAATAAAAATAAATGTGAAAGTTGTAAATTTCAAGCAATGTAAGACCCGTAGTTCATACCTGAATTTTCAAATGTGTATGTGACATTTCATTAAGCTTTAAGCTGAAGACTCACTGTATTATGTCTGACCTCTTAAAAAAAAAAAAGGAACCTAAATATTTCCATAATTTGTCATCCTTTGGAATCTAACAATAATAAGGCAGAGAATGTGAAAGGGTCTCTTCTAAGCCAAGAGAAAGCTCCTCTCTGGTCCTGTGCTCAGACATGAGGCATGGCCCTGCCCTCCCAGTATTACCTAATTGATTCCTCCACTGCCTTCCAGTGGGTTATTTTTCATCCATAAAATGGGAACAGTAGAACGGACCAATTTAGATGGGAGATTATTTGGTAGATTAATTAAAATCAACATCTACCTTAAACCTTTCTGGGCAGGGTAATCCATTTTTAAGAGTGAGACAGAATTTCCAAAGGGATTTGAGCTCCTTTTGTCAGAAGGAAGCGCTTCCCTATTGAACCACCAGGCTGTAGGGCCTTGAGATACCCTTGTGGTTTCTTCAGAGCGAAGTCAGCCACTGGAGGGAGCCAATAGGACTCTCACTGTTGAGTTGAATATGCCAAACCAGGAAGGAGGGAAAGAGAATTTGAAAGTGGCATGTAAGGATGACAGAATTCGAACAAAATTCCTTTAATTTATTTATGCCAAAATCTGTGTGAATGCAAACGCCATCTCGATCATGTGGTGTGGCTTTTTCTTTGGGGAAAAAAAAAGGGAAGAAGAAGTACACTGGCTTGACGTTCTCCTCAGCCTGTACCTTGTGGCCTCAGGCAAGTAAGCAGCGTAGTGAGCTGGGCCCACGGAGCAAGCTGCGGCCCAGGCCAGGCCTGGTGTGGGCACATGCTCCCCGACTCTGCTGGCCTGGTCTCATCTGGGCAGGGCTCAAAAGGCACTGCTTGTCATTGAGTGGAGCTTGAAATCATTGCCTGGGCCTCTCCATGAATAGAGGGATGTGCAATATGTAAAATTCCTAAAGACAATCTTATTTATGGCTGTTGCAAACAATGTTTATACAAAGTTTATTAAATATGTCACCCACATTGATTTATCCCAACCAATCTCTTCAATCACTAATATTTATGTGATGGGTTCAGTTGCAACAATTATTTTATGTGCTGTAGAGTATGTTATAACTAGGGATTCACCCTGGCAATTATATGAAAGATAAAATGCTTCCTGAAGACCTCAGGGCAGACCAGGAAGTATATTATTGGACACAAGGTGGTTTTAACTGAATGCCACAGCATTAAATTTAGAGTAAGAAATGTGGAGCGCCTTGGGCTTAAAAATTAAAGCTAGTTGTATGTCCTTCCTGAAGTTTCCTTATTATTGGAAAGGTAGCGAAGCTCCTCTGCACATTTCCTTTCCCACATCCAGACGGTGGGCCCAGAGATGCTTTCCTTCTCGTCGTTTTGAATTTCTGTCAGCCCCTGCTCCTCCACAGCATTTATTTAGTGCCCAGAGTGGGCAGAAGAGTCTACTTGGCATTTGTAAACACCTGCAAAGGAAACTAGACACATGTTACTTGCCTGGAAGGAATTGGCGTCTGATGTGAGGAGCTGAAGTGGTGTTAACAAAAAAACTCAGAATTTTCTCAAGAGCCCAAGGTAACTATTGAAACTATAAGATGACAAATTCAACAAAACAAACCAAAGCAAAACAGAGGTTGTTTCAAACCGCAATTGAACGCAACTTCTTCTGTTTCCTAAGAAAGACTAAAAAGTCCTTTGTCTGGCAAACTGACAGCCGCACTTTGGTTCAGAGAGTGGGGCCTCAGGGCATGGTATGAAAGTAGACAGTAAAACAAAGAGGGAGCTAAACTGTTGTGCAAAGGAAGTGAGCAGTAATTTTGGGCTGAGGTTCACTATAGAAGAGAGGGGGAAAGTTTGGGCTGCAGGAAGAGAAAGGGAGGTGGACATAAGGGGGAGAAGGGAATTTTGAGAAATTCTGTGTGCTCCTGAGGCTGGGAAATGATCTTTAAGTGCAGGCATGTGTCATATTGAGGTTAGAAAATGTTGCTGTATTCTAATGAAAGCCTATTGCCTCTCCCTGATTCAGTGTTTGGAGAAGCGGGGAGTCCAAACTGAAGAAAGCTGTTTCATAAAAGCATATGGTGATAATCAGTAAACTGAAATAATTTGGTCAAAGCAGGAATGCAAAGCCAGAGGGAATGAAAAGTATTTTCCTGACACTCACCCTAACTTGAGGAATCTCTGGGGAGACTGGGAGGAATCCTCACTGAGAGATGAGGGGTCACCTTAGGATAATTTCATCCCTGGGACAGCCCAAGGCAAATGCAGCACTATCCAGGGGGGTGAATAATTTCTTCTAGTACTCCAGTGGTAGGCTGGTTTTACTCTCTCCCCTCACCTGTTATTATTATTACTTCTCCCCTACCCCCCCAAAAAAAAACCCACATTTATTTCTCTGCCAGGACAGATTTTTTTTTTTCCAATGACTAAATCTTCCTTTTGTCATTGGATTTGATTTTCAGTCTGATCTATCTCATAGCTTTTTCTAATGATGAGCACTAGAGGCAATGAAAGTGTTTGGGACCATGGCTTTGAGAATTCTGGTCTTTTGTAAAACCTAATGCCCTCAGAACCTATTGAACTTACAGAAGCTTTGTGGTCACCTCTTTTTTAAGAAAGCAATTACCCATGAGCTACATGAGTCAGTCAATTAGTTAACTATTCACTGAACAATCCTGGCACCTGGCTACAAGCTAGACAAATGGCCAGAGAGAGACCTCCATCAGAAGGGAGTTTGCATTTTCACAAGAGGCACAAGTGAATGACTGTTTATCTAAGGAGACCTGTCAAAACAATATGGAGTGATTCTGATCTTTTCTGTCCAATGTATCATTTGATGCAAAGAGGGAAGATTTGACTGCAATTTGATTAGAAGAATTTGGACTTTGCCTTCTACGTCCATAAACAGGATTACTTGTAAGGAAAAGTTAATAGAACCTAGGAAATTCTGCCATTGTGGCTGGTAAGGAAAAGGTTGTAACCTTAATATTAAGCTGGTATCCAGGAAAAAGAAATATAAAACCAATTTAAAGACTTCACAGTTTTATATGTTATGATGCTATGGTATCCTTTTATACTCTTCTTATGGGGATCTTGGTTTACAAGTCTTGACAAGGAATGCTCATTCAGTAGAGCCCCTCAGGGATAAATATAAGATAATGTTGCTGACAGAACAAGATTTTCCAAATTTCTGTGTCTTGTGAGACCATGATGACAGAGGGTTTAAAGCCTACTTTATATATTCCCTCCAAATCCCAAGCTTCTTTGACTTGCCAACCCACATTGCTATCTGATTGCCACGATTCCCTGATACATGAAATCATGGTGGAATTTCCTTGGAATTATATATCTTAAGCCATGATAGCATTCAATGACTTCCAGATGCGGTAACAATGATGGTCCACTGCGTAAGGAATTACCACAGATTATCTCCCCTTTGATTTGTCACAGTTTTGTATGGAGTTTCTTACCAGTAGAAATATTAACCTCGCCTTCTACAGCAGCCTATTTCTGAGATCTTTGGACAATATTACCCAAAAGAATCTGTCATTTTTTTACTAACATAGGAATGGTCAGTGACGTCTGCCAAGCTCCCAGAGAAAGGAAGAACTATAATCCTGCTGATATGCCTTCTGCCCTGTAGGCATGGAACGGATACCCAGTGTTCCAGACACTGCTCATTCTTCACCTGAACACAACGGAAAAGGTACGAGAAGTGGTCACGTACTGTCAACAAGGCGGCAATGAGGGCAGAGAGGAATTCTGCCTGCCATCTCTACACTGGCCTCCTTCTGCTGCCATGCACATGATCTCGGATTCCACACCACAGACCTATACAAAACTAATTGTTCATGTGATTTCCTTTCTGTGCCACTGCAGATGTCCCTTTCTGTAACAATTTAATTAACACTTTAAAATAATGATGCATTAATTAATGCCAAATTACAATGAAAATCCTGGAGAATTATACTTTATATCAACATTAATGCAAAATGAGTTCCTCCTGGATAATTTTTCTTACAATGAATACAAAAAGAGATAATACTAATTAGGCCATCAATTTAAATTTACCATAATTTCAATCCATGTCATTTATCTGTTCCCTGGCACAAAACAATACCCGTCTCCCATACGTTTGTATGGCAATAGGAATGTCTGCATAGCAACCAGACCTGGGTCGTGTTTAGGGGATCATGAATTAGGCTTGAATTTTGAATTTGTCTGTCAGTTGACGAAAACAGGGTGTGTGTGTGTGTGTGTGTGTGTGTGTGTGTACATAATACATGTGTGTGTGAGTGTGAGAGAGAGAAGGAAGAGTCCAAGACTTTAGTAAAATAAAATGCTCTGACTTAAATAAAGTTACATGCTCAGTCTTATAATATGCGTGGCATAAGTCATCAGGCTTGGTCTATCCAGTTGCATATAATTCAGTTTATTTTTCTACTCTTGAGGTCATGACCCAAGAGTTAGAAGATTGTAGCATCTCCAGGGTCGTTTGTTCACGAGCAAACCTAAATCAAATCTTCCCATATTCAAAAGGGACATGATGTACACCTGTTACCTTTCATTTTCATTGCTTCTAATAAGGAGATGCTCGTTTCAGAATCAGGAAAAGAGAGAGCTCAGAAGGATAATTTTACAATCCTTACTGAAGAAAGGAATGTGATAGCAGCTCCTCAATTGCAACTACTTTCTTAAGTGACCCTTTGCATGTGCCTTTCACATTGAGACCCACTTGGTATCTATATCATGCAAGATCTGTCAGACATTTTATTTCTCAGTTGGAACACCCCTGACTAAATATTTTCATAAAATACTAAGTATTTTATTCTTACAGAAGTCTTTCAATGATAAGAGAGTATGTTGGGGCACATTCCTTCAGGACTTCATCTTAAATTTACTCTATTTTTGGCAAGGAATTTACACCCATTCCATTTTGACATGGGAGTCTCATCTTTCATATTAGGAACCCTGACATGTACTTTGCTAAAGTGCTCTGAAAAACATATTTAATAAAATGGCCAATCACAGTGTGGCAGTAGATACGGAAATTTACTAACAAAACAAATCATCCTCAAACATTATGAATCTCTTATTTCAGAAGGGATAGCCTCAGAATGTGGTCAAAGTTCTTGTACCTCTGCGGTATTTTCTTGGATATGTTCCTTACTCTTCTTAGCAATTTGTGTCCTCACTATACCCCTCTTGAAGATCCTTTCCCCTCTGTGTTGAATGACAAGAAAAAAATTGGCTCTTTATAGTTTAGTTTTCCCATGTTCTAAATCAGCAATGGAAATTTCTGCTTGCCCAGGTGTTCTCAAAGAAAGTAGGCAATGGGCCTAAATGAAGTCTGGCAGAAAGAAATTAATTTTTAAAAATCAATAAGCTCTGCCTTTGTTTTTATTCAGCTTTAGGGGAATACATATCAGTGACATTTACCTTGGACTGTTTCTCCATGCCCAAATAACCAGAGCATGTCAGAGCAGACTGGGGCATGGGTGATCCATTCTACTTCATAAGCTTGGTTGACTGCCAGGTAGTAGATGATGAAGACAGATGAAAACTTGACCTCTCAGGGCCAGTTGGCATCATATAGTCATTCTTCAACCATGTGTATCTACCAGAGACATAAAATTATATAATTCAACATGGGTTCCCAGGCTGCATCTGTCGAGTTTTTCATAAGGATGGAAGAATCAATAAGCTTTTCATCATATATATTACTAATTATATGCTTGAAATTTCTGAAGATCAGTTTAGAAATTAAGTAGCATGTATGCATATCTTAGCCCAGTATCTCACATCACGTTTGTGTGTTTGCTTTCCTCTTCTGGTACTACATTTCTGCTCTCTCCCTACACCATTCCATTATAAGGGAGTACTATTAAAAGCCTACGCAAGCTTAGGAACTCCTGAGATGGAACTGTTTTACAAAGGCATGTATAGTGCCAAGTTGAAGGCTGATGAATGTTTTCATGACTGTTTTTTTTTTATTTCTTTTAAAGATTCTGTTTATTTGTTTTGAGAGAGAGATAGAGAGAGACCAAGAACATGAGAAGAGACAGAGAGAGAGGGAGAATTTCAAGCAGAGTCCCCTTTAAGTGTAGAGACCAAATCAATCCCAGGACCGTGAGATCATGACCCCAACTGAAATCAGAACCTTAACCAACTGAGCCACCCAGGAAAACCCCCATGGCTTTTCTTTTAGTAGTCTCTCAGCAGGGTTATTAGAAGACTAAACTATTTGGGTTATTTCTCACAGTTGACATAATTTAATCCTTCTAGTTTCAGGTTTATTTTGAAACAACTGAATGGTGAAGGTGATGCCTCTCAAATACGGGATTACATTAGGTTAGAAATAGTGACTTCACAAAGAAACAAATGAGCCTCTTTATTGAATAAACTTTCTGATTTTCCCCATGCACGTTCATCAAAACAGAGAATTCACAGAAACCATAATATCTTGGTGATTGAGTCTCAACCTAACCTGATGGGTAGGAACCTCTTTACCCTTCTGTTATGGTACTTCTATCCTCAACCCTGGAGTTAGGTAGGGATTCAAATCCCAGCTCTCCCTTGGAACAGCTACTTACCCTCCCTGAGTTGCAGTTTTCTTATCTATAAAGTGGAAATGATAATACAAATAGTTTTGAAGACTGGAAGAATGCTCTTAAAGTGTTTTGCACAACTAGTTCAGGTTCTGCTGGTAATTTGAAGACTCATTCATTGGTCCTGCAAATATTGACTGATTACCTAACATGGTGCTGGTCACAAGCCTCTGGCAATAAAAATAGAATTAAAGTAGCATGTCTATCCAAAAGAACTTTACAGTTTAGAGGTACATACAGGCACAAATGTAAGTAATTAAAATACACTCTGCTGTAATAGCAGTATGAACAGAAAAAGAGGAGGGACTAACCCTGGGGATTTGGGGCAGGGATACAAACAAGAGGTGGTATTTGAGTAAAGGCAACCTCATTCTGAGAAACAGAGGCAGATACAAGGAAGAGGTGGGTTCATCATGTGACAAGCTATCCCTTGTGGTTGGATATGATATATACAGCTTCATAACAGCCTATTTGTGAGGAAAAAAAAATATTCCAACAAGCTTGGATGTAAATTACCAAAACTGTATGTTTTTCTATATATAACTCTGGGCAGTTTGGCAAACATATCAAAGCCTTAAAATTTTAGGTATGCTACACCACAGCTTTCATTCCTATATCTAGGGATTTATCTGAAGTGAATTGGTATGAATATGAATAAATATTTTGATATGAATCTTTGGTTTATACCAAGATGGGAAACCAGAAGGTCTTTAGATCTCCCTGTCTCAGCTCAATCCTAGACACATTCTAGAATAAATGGGAAACAGAATTTAGGAGTACACAATGCCACAAAACTCTGAGGAATCGATGAAACCATGGAAGACTGTTGACTTTTCAGTGTGTGGTAGTGGTTGGACACTGAATCATAAGCGACTCTCACTGGAGACACAGCGTATAACTGAATATCACAGTAAACAAATATATGCACAAAAAAAAGGTTTAGTTTTTGTTCTTAATCTTTTCTTCCAGTGTCTTGCTTAGATTTCTCCACAGCAACATTGTGTGGAAGAAAACAATAATGTTTTAAAGTATTTAAAAGAAAATATTTAATTACAACAATTAATGACAAAGAACCAAGATACAAGCTACTGTATTGTTCAACTTCTCAGCGAGAGGACACAGACCAAACTGGACAACTTCTATCTTCTGAAAGTAAATTTTTAGAATATATGGATGAATAATTTGAAATAAGTGTGATTAGAAACACTTATGTAATTGGAAAATAGAACCAGGAATGAGTTAAAAGATCAGATTAAGAACACAAAAAAGAAGGAAGGGGTAAAAGCTCATAGAAAAGCTGAAAGTTATATGGGGTAGAAATGGAAGTGCCATTGTCAGGGTATAAAAAATCTTAGAAGAGGGAAAGAAAACTAAGATGAAATGTTTAAAGAAATAATGGAGAAAAATGTCTCAGGATTTTTGAAACATGAAAGACCTTAGAATGGAAAGGGCTTATAGAGAAACAACCAAGAAGATTAAGGAAAACCCCATACAGGGAATATCAAAAACAAAAAGGAAATTCTGCTACCTTCCAGAAAGGAACAGCAGTTCACCTGAAAGAAAGGAGGAATGAAATCTATATCAGATTGCTCCACAGCAACATTGCATCAAAGAAAACAGTTAAGTGATGTTTTAAAGTATTAAAAGAAAAGATTAAATTACAATGATGTTTACCATGGCATTTCTTATAATAATAAAATATTCAAAGTGATCTGAATGTCCATATAATGGCACACCATGGAGCCACTTAAAAATTATGTTGCAGAAAAATGTTTAAGAACATAAAAAGGTATTTGCAATAACAGTGGCTCCTTGAATAAAATATATCATATACATGTACACAGTGATTCCATTTTTGTTTAAGGGGAAAGACTGAAAGAATATATGCAGAAATTTTAGTTCTTTTTTACTTTTTAATTCCAGCATAGTTAACATACAGTGTTATATTAGTTTCAGGTGTACAATATACTGATTCAACAATTCCATACATCACTCAGTGCTCATCATGATAAGTGCACTCCTTAATCCCCATCACCTATTGAACGTATTCCCCCACCCCCCGCCCCTCTGGTAACCCTCAGTTTGTTCTCTATAGTTCAGTCTGGTTTTTTGTTTGTTTGTTTGTTTATTTGTTTGTTTGTCTTTTTTCCCTTTATTCATTTGTTTTGTTAAATTCCACTTATGAGTGAAGTCTTATGGTATTTATCTTTGTCTGACTTACTTTATTTAGCATTATACTCTCTAGATCCATCCATGTTGTTGCAAATGGCAAGATTTTGTTCTTTTTAATTGCTGAGTAATAATCCAGTGTGTGTGTGTGTGTGTGTGTGTGTGTGTGTGTGTGTGTGTCACAAATTCTTTGTCCATTCATCTACCCATGGATGCTTGGGCTGCTTCCATAATTTGGTTATTATAAATAATGCTGCAGTAAGCATAGGGGTGCATATGTATTTTTGAATTAGTGTTCTCATATTCTTTGGGTAATATGCACTAGTGCAATTGCTGGATCATATGATAATTTTATTTTAAATTTTTTGAGGAACCTTCATACTGGTTTCCACTGTAGGTCCACCAGTTTGAATTCCTACCTACATCATGCAGGTTCTTTTCTCTCTACATCCTCGCCTACACTTGTCGTTTCCTTATATTTTTTATTTTACCCATTCTGATTATTGTGAGGTGATAGCTCATTGTGGTTTTGATTTTCATTTCATTTCCCTGATGGTTAGTGATGATGAGCACATTTGTATGTGTCTGTTGGCCATCTATATGTCTTACTTGGAGAAATGTCTGTTCATGTCCTCTGCCCATTTTTAACTGGATTATTTGAGGGAGTTTTTTTTGGTGTTGATTTCTATAAGTTCTTTACATGTATTGGATATTAACCCTTTATTGGATATGTCATTGCAAATATCTCCTCCCATTCAGTAGGTTGTCTTTTTAATTTTGTTGGTTGTTTCCTTTGCTGTGCAGAAGCTTTTTGTTTCAACATAATCTCAATAGTTTATTTTTGCTTTTATTTCCATTGCTTCAGGAGCTATGTCTAGGAAAATGTTGCTCTGGCCAATATCAGAGAAATTACTGCCTGTGCTCTCTTCTAGGATTTTTATGGCTTCAAATTTCACATTTAGGGCCTTAATAAATTTTCAGTTTATTTTTGTGTATGGTTTAAGAAAGTGATCCAATTTCATTGTTTTGCATGTTTCTGTCCAGTTTTCCCAACACCATTTGATGAAGGGACTTTTTCCCATTGCATTTTCTTGCCTCCTTTGTTGTGGATTAACTACCATATAATTGTGGATTTATTTCTGGGCAATCCATTCTGTTCCATTGATCTGCAGGTCTATTTTTCTGCCGGTATCATACTGTTTTGATTACTTCAGCTTTATAGTGTATTTAGAGACCTGAGATTGGGATACCTCCAGTTTTGTTCTTTGCTAAGATTGCCTTGGCTATTTGGGTCTTTTGTGGTTCCATATAGTTTTTAGGATTATTTGTTCTAGTTCTGTGAAAAAAACACTGTTGGTATTTTGATAGAGATTGCATTCAGTGTGTAGATTGCTTTGGATAGTATGGGCATTTTAACAATATTTGTTCTTCCAATATATGAGCATGGGATAGCTTTCCATTTATGTCATGTTCAGCTTCTTTCATTTGTGTTTTGTAGTTTTCAGAGTACAGGTCCTTTACCTCCTTGGTTAAGTTTATTACTAGGTATTTTATTATTTTTGGCGTGATTGTAAATGGGATTATTTTTATGTTTTCTCTTTCTGCTATTTTCTAATTTGTGTATAGCAATGCAGTGGAGGGACACCTGGGTGGTTCAGTTGGTTAAGTGTTTCCCTTCAGCTCAGGTCATAATCCCAGGGTCCTGGGATCAAGTACAGCATCGGGCTCCTTGCTCAGCAGGGAGCCTGCTTCTCACTCTGCCTGTTGCTCTCCCTGCTTGTGCTCTCTCTCTCTGACAAATAAATAAATAAAATCTTAAAAAAAAAAGAATGTTACAATGAAAAACAAAAGAAATACAGTGGATTTCTGGATACAGAATTGTATCATGGCAACCTTACTGAATTCATTTACCAATTCTAGTAGTTTTTTGGTAGAGTGTCATGTCTTCTGCAAATAGTGAAAGTATTGCTTCTTTCTCACCAATTTGGATGCCTTTTATTTCTTTTTCTTGTCTGATTGTTGTGGTTAGGATGTCCAGTACTATATTGAATAAAATTGCTTAAAGTGGACCTCCTTATCTTGTTCCTGACCTTAGGGGAAAAACTCTTGGTTTTCACCCACTGAGTATGATGTTAGCTATGGGTTTTTCATATATGGCTTTTATATTGAGGTATGTTCCTGTTAAACCTACTTTGTTGAGGGTTTGTTTTTTTAAAAAAGATTTTATTTATTTATTTGACAGAGAGAGAGATCACAAGTAGGCAGAAGGGCAGGCAGAGAGAGAGGAGGAAGCAGACTCCCTACTGAGCAGAGAGCCCCATGCGGACCTTGATCCCAGGACCCCAAGATCATGACCTGAGCTGAAGGCAGAGGCTTTTAACTCTCTGAGCCACCCAGGCGCCCTTTTGAGGGTTGTTTATTATGAATGGATATCATACTTTGTCAGATGGCTTTTGTGCACCTACTGAAATGATCATATGTTTTTTATCCTTTCTCTTGTTTATGTGATGTATCATTATGATTGATCTGTGACTATTGAACTACCATTGCATCCAGGAACAAATCCCACTTGATTTTTTTTAATGTGCCGTTGTATGCAATTTGCTAATACTTTGTTGAAGATTTTTTTTTAAAGATTTTATTTATTTATTTGACAGAGTGAAACACAACTAGAGAGGGAACACAAGCAGAGGGACTGAGAGAGGGAGAAGCAGGCTTCCTGCTGAGCAGGGAGCCCAATGTGGGGCTCGATCCCTGGTCTCCAGGATCATGACCTGAGCCGAAAGCAGTCACTTGACCAACTGAGCCATCCAGGCGCTCCTTTGTTGAAGATTTTTACATCTATGTTCATCAGAGATATTGGCCTATAGTTTTCTTTTTTGGTAGTGTCATCTGTTGTTAGGATAATTCTGGCCTCAGAATGAATTTAAAAGTTTTCCTTCCTCTTTTATTTTTTGGAATGATTTGGGAAGAATAGGTATTAACTCTTTAAATGTTTGATAGAATTTACCTGTGAAACCATCTGGTCTTGTACTTTCATTTCTCAGGAGTTTTTTGATTACTGCTTCAATTTAGTTGATAATAATAAGTTTGTTCAAATTTTCTATTTATGTTTCAGTGTTGGTAGTTTATGTTTCTAGGAATTTATACATTCCTTATAGGTCATTCAATTTGTTGGCATGTAATTTTTCACAATATTCTCTTATAATCCTTTGAATTTCTGCACTGTTGGTTGTTATTTTTCCTTTCATTTCTCTTTTTGTTTGTTTGAGCCCCCCCCCCCCCCTTTAGCCAGAGTCTGCCTAAGGCTTATCAATTTTGTTGATCTTTTCAAAGAACCAGCTCCTGGTTTCATTGATCTGTTCTGTTGTTTTCTTAGTTTCTATTTTGTTTATTTCTGTTGCAATATTTACTATTTCCTTGATTCTACTGGTTTTAGGTTTCATTTTTTTCTTCTTTTTCTAATTGTTTATTTCTGTTGTAATATTTACTATTTCCTTGCTTCTACTGGTTTTAGGTTTCATTTTTTTCTTCTTTTTCTAACTCTTTTATCTGTAGGGTTAGATTGTTTGAGATTTTTCTTGCTTCTTGAAGGAGGCCTGTATTACTATAAACTTGCCTTTAGAACAGCTTTTGTTGCATCCCAAAGGTTTTGGACCATTGTATTTTCATCTTCATTTGTCCTCGTATATTTTTTGTTATTGTTTCCTCTTTAATTTGTTGGTTGACCCATTCATTGTTTAGTAGCATGTTACTTAACTTCTGTGTATTTGTGTTCTTTCCAGATTTTTTCTTGTGGTTGATTTCTTGCTTCAGAATGTTGTGGTGAGTAAAGGTGCATGGTATAACTTCAGTTTTTTGAATTTTTTTGAGACTTGTTTTGTGGCCTAACATGTGATCTCTTTCCTGGAGAATGTTCTATGTGCACTTGAAAAGAATGTGTATTCTGCTGTTTTAGGTTGGAATGTTCTGACTATATCTGTTAAATTCAGGTCCAATGTGTCATTCAAAGCCACTGTTTCCTTTTTGATTTTCTGTTTGGATGGAAGTAGGATTTTACTACTATTATTGTATTACTATCATTTACTTCCTTTATATTTGATATCTGTTTTTTTCTCCAGATTTCTGAAGTTTTCAGTTATTATTGATTCAAATAAGTTTTTCTTCCTACTTTTCTGTCTCTTTTCTGTCTGGAAACCTTATAATGCAAATGTTATTTTGCTTGATGTGTCATTGAGTTCCCTGTGTCTATTATCATGTTTTATTATTTTTTTTTCCTGGTGTTCAGCTTCATTGCTTTCTATTATTTTTCCTGGGGTGCTTGATGTGAGGGTCTGTTTTTTCATCTCTTTGGGCCTGTGACATCCCTCCCTCCCAGGGACAGTCACAAGGGTCCATTTAGTTCCTGACTATGTCTCTGTCCTTCCTACCCTGTTTAATGTGGCTCTTCTCTACATTTAGATATGAAGAATCTGTTCTGCTAGTCATCAGTCACTTTCTGAGGTATTTACACGAGTGCAGGCGTTATCTAGTTGTGCCTGTGGGAGAAAGTGAGCTTAGCATCTTCTTACTCTGCCATCTTCCTGGAAGTCAGAAATTTTAGTTTTTATCTCTGAGGGGGTTAGATCAGATAAGAGATAATATTATTTCCTTTTTGCTTATTTTATCATATAAATTTTTTCTGATGTGCTTTTACTACTTTAAAAGAAAAAAATGGTGCTTAACTATTGATTTAACTTTGCTAGAACTCTAAGACTAGATACTAATTGAGCGCAAGTTTAGACAGATTTTAGACACTTAGAAGGTGCTACAACAGTCCTGGTGAGATGTGACAAGGCTTGAGTTAAGTAAGACAGTGGCATAGGGAGGGGATGGATTCAGCAGACTCTTGGATTGACACTCAGGAAAAATGAGTAGGAATTGGTTAGCAATTAGATAGGGGACATGTCAAGGATGACTCTGAAGTTTCTAGCTTCTCTGGTATTTTACTTATCAGCTCCTAAATTTAGGTCTGAAAGAACTATTATATATGCCCTTCTAAAGAAATGTTGTGATACAAAAGGCAGATATTTATACTACGTTTCCAGCAGCGCCTCTATGAAAGCACTTTTGAAGTTGATTTGTATGTACACGTATATTGTGAGCCACAGATATCTTATTTTCAAGAAAAACATGTTCCACAAACTCTTTCCCCACCTGTGTCATTAAGCAAAAGCAATTGCTTTATTCACCACTAACCTCTGTCTGAGTTCTTTTGAATGCAGGTTCAAAGGCACATTCCATGAATATATCTTTTTCCCCATGTGTGTTGAAACCTGCTGGCAAATATTTCATACCCCTATGGAAAAATGGGCCAACTACATGAATAGACAATTTATAACAGAAGCAAAACAAATGACAAGTGTCCATAAGAAAAAATGTGTCCAATTACCCAAGTAATGAAAGTTAAACTAGGTTCAAATGGCAAAGATAATCTCTTTTAAAAAAGTCCCTTAAAAAGATAATGCACAGTGGTGGCAAGATGTTGGTGTGATAAACATTTCCTTGTTCTGGAAGAATTCATCACTACATGAGAGAATTAGGGATATAGTTAAAGATTAATTAATTAATGTTTAAAATGAACAACAATAAGGTACTGGATAAATAAATTGTATATCTCCTAAGAGTACATTTTCCAAAAGAAAAAAAATGTTTCATGACATAGGATAATACTCATACTACATAAGTAACAAACTTTACATGCCATAGAATTTTTAAAGAATTTATTTGTGCATTAAAAAAGGGAGATGGAAAAAATAATCTAAAATATGAGCATTGGTTATCTCTGAGTCATGGTATTATTGGTAATTTTTACTATCACCATTCTTTTTTAAGTTTCTAACATGAAGCATGAGGATTTTAAATCAGAGGCAATTATTGAAAACAATCTATTTCTAATAGAATTGCAGTGATGTTGAACATTCTTTTAAATTCACCTGCTATTTTTTCTTTGTATAGGTAGTATATATAATAGGGACAGTTATCAAAAGCAGTTCAGTAATTTAGGAAAATTACCACATGGCTATAGACATGTTTATTTAAGTACAGTGTGGTCTAGGAATTGCTCATCATTTAGTCAGCATTTACTGAAAGGCATAAATTTGTATCAGAGATGGAGGGGACTAAGAAATAATATAGTCTAAACCCTCATTTTGCAAGTGGGCTTTGTGAAAATTCACTTTCATTGCGAGACACTGAGAAACTCTTGAAGGCTTTCAAATGTAATACTGAGATAATTAGATAATTTTGGTACTAATGTGGATAGTTGACTGGCAAGGTAATAGTTGAAGGACAGGATATCCAGATAGAAGGGTACTTTAATAATGCAGGGAGAAAATAATAAACCCTGAATTGGGGAAGTAAATGTGGGGCTGGAGAGCAGATGAATTTTTTGAATCTATTTAGGAATAGAATTAATATGTTAGAGTCAGATTAATTATGAAAAGGAGAGAAAAGAGTTAAATATAACTGAGTTTTCTACGTTAGGTAACTAAGAAGGTGATACCATAGCCAGAGATAAGCAATCAAATGCTTATTTATCCACCGTGTCACCACACACTGAGCTTTTAACAAATATAACTCATTGACTAATTAGGCTACATTTAAGTCTTCCTTAAAGGAATCTGAGTATCGATTAATAGGTCTTTACTTTTAGTTTCAAATAGTTTTGAGAAATATAAGAGGGGACCTATAAATCAGGCATGGGACATATGCACTGAACTTTAAAGATGCGTTAACAAAACTTACACCAATATGTTCCGTGCCACTTTCATCTAGCCCATCATTTTCAGAGCAATAACACCAAAAGCAACTTCTAGAAAAATAAGACTATTTTTAAGTTTCTACTTTCTATCAATTAGAAACTAATTTGAAATGTTTTAGCATAAAGGTGGAAGATATTTCTGGTCCAGTCACCAGTTTTAATTAGTTGTTTTTAAACCAATATATTTTCTTCCTCTCTTTGGGCTCCATATGTTCTTCTCCAGTGAGGTGTGGATTTATACCCTCACAGAGACACAGTAAACAGGCGTATTCATAGAGTGTGCCTTCTTGCAGGCATGTCCTGTCAACAGCACTATGCGTGTTAGAATGATCTTAGGAAAGAAAATTAAAAAGTCAGAGATGCAAGAGTGCATTATTGTGTTTTATTGACGTTGGTAGAGCAGTCTCAAAAGTGTTAGACTCCAGCCATCCACCAACGGCTTCCACCACAGTCTTAGCAGGTGGTCAGTTCCTTGTTCGAATAGCCTACAGAAGGGCTATTTGCTCTGTAAATATATTGTAAAAGCTTATCTTTTAGCAAGTTGAAATGTGTCTCCTTGTAGCTTAATATTGATTGAGCCTAGTACAGTGAAGCCAAGTCCCCATTTTGTGTACCAGCTCTTTACTCAGTCCTTCACAGTGTATTTTCTTCACTTCATTCACTTGTTCATAATGTGCTTTCATCTCTTCATTATCCTGATTTTTGTATTCTGAACACACACTCATTTTGTCCATAGCCCTATATTTTTAAAGAAATTTACTTTTGGAATTCTGAAAGTAAAAGCCTTACTAACAATTTCTAAGTTTGATAAATGATTATTTAGAATACGTTCTTAAGAAAAGGCTTCTTATTGATCTCCCTGGCTCCAATATGCTTCTGTTTATTTAAGTTTCCAGTCAGCCACTGGACTGACTGAATTGCACTTCCTACTGTGTGGGTTAAGGGCCTTAGATAAGCAATGTAAAATAGAATTACAAGTACAAGAGAATTATTAGGGGTGTTCCCTGTGTAAAGATAAAGTGGGGGATGCTGAAGAAGGCAGTGAGAGCCTTCAGACTGAGAAGCAGGCCTGACACCAGTGAAAGGATAGAGGGAACACAAGGGGAGTGAATAGAAGAAGTGTTAGGCTGCATGCTGCAAAAAAGCAAACGAAATAAGCAGAATACATGCAGTGTAGTAAATAAATGTCATGCTATTCTCAGGTTTCTGCTTCCATAAAACAAAATGACAAAATATTCTGGAAAAATATCTACAGTGTTCTAGAGCAAAAAAAGATAAAAGAAAAACCTATTTCAACTAAGAATTAGTCAAAGATCTACGCATTATTCAGGATCCACTTAGGAAAACAAAAATTCACTATAGATACAGCAAACAGAGAATATTATATAAAGAATTGTTGATGAGTATTAGAAGGGCTGGAATAGCAAACAGGAGAAGGAAAGAGGGTTAGAGGAACAAAGATATAAAAGGGGTGAGACTGCAAGTTTGGAAGCTGGAGTCAACAAGCCTGTCCCTCCTGCTGCCTGTTGGAGATGCTATTGCACTTGAGGGAAGGAGGGCTGCCCAAGGAGCGCTGCTACCTGGACCAAGGCTGCAGCCTAGGAAAAGAGGCTACCTGTGCTCAGTGTGCTTCAGTTAGAGTGAACCCATGGCTGCTGTTACTATAGCTACTGAAGGCAGTTGCCAACAACTGCCAGTGTTGGAGCCAGAGGAAAAAACTTGCCTTTCCTGCTGTCTTATCTCCTACTAGTATCTTCTATTAGTAGAACTCATCAGGAAGACAGCTGGCATTAGAAACGGAGCTTGCAGACTTCTAGCCTTCTTTAACACAGAGAAAAGCACAGAAGGGTAGGAAGAGGGGCTGTGGGCAAATAGGCAAATGATTGGCATAGTAGTATGCCAGCATACATTGAATCAATAATGAACTCAAGCATATGGAAATGCAAGTATAAAAGAGAAGTGACACCATAAACTACAGGAAAATTTCTACTTTTTATATTATAGTAAGGTTTCTTCCTATAATTTCTTTTTTTAAAATAATGGGATTTTGGGGAGCTTTAGCATATGAATTCCTATATATTTTTAAAAAGAACTGGTATCTTTTAAAAGAATTTTGCCTGTGGTGTACAAAGGATGCAAATCACACACACACAAATTTATTTATCCTTAATACCCTTATTGCTCTCATCAATAATTGCTTTGTTTTGTCTAAACTGTCCTTCCACTTAAACAGAAACATAAATCACTATTTCCAAAGGAGGGCGTAGTCACTGGGGTTAGGTAGGAGGATGGAAGGGAATTAAATCATGGACTGCAAAGCTTGTAGATCTTAGAAGATCTATCAAAGGAGTAGCAGGTTCCTCTGTGTCCTGAGTAACATCCCCCTGGTCTTACCTCTGATCACAGCCATGGTTGTGACACAGTTCCTTGAGCCTTGCACCCACTTCATGCTGACAGTGACTTGCTCAGATGAAGACATGGCATCTACGTGTCTTTCACTTTCTGCCTGGGCTTCTCTCACTTTACAGAAGCTCTTAGGAGAACCAGCCCATGAAGCCAAGAGATGTCAAGGAGATAATGTCAAGGCCATCTCCTGATCAATGGGAAACAGGGCAGATATATAGATAATTTTGGTCTATCCTCTGTAAGGCTGTTGTGAGTTATTTTCTATGTTCCTCTAAAAGTTCTGTTCAGGACTGAGCTCCATCTGCCCTTCATGGGCTGGGGAACAGAGGTGGGCTGGGGAGGTGGGCGGGAGCAAACATGCACTCTTGTATTGTATTTTTTCCTCCCCTTTTTTTTTTTCCTTCCTCATCTCTCATTCCTTTTCTCTGAGATTACCTCATAAATAAACTACCTACACAGAGCTCATTATTTCAGATTTGGCTTTCCAAGGAAGCCCAAGATGAGTTACAGGGTAATTCATAATCAATATCTAGGTAAACACCATTTTGAGGAGTCTTGGCAAAAAAGAAATGCCTATAGACATTAAACAGAAAACAAAAGGCATCGGTAGATTTGGAATAGGATAGAGAAAATGGGATCCGACACAACCTTTCCAGGCTACCTGACATCTTTCATATCAGAAGCAGGACAGCTGCTAATGAGCTTCAGAAAACTGCTCTTTTCTTCCTTCTACTTCCTTACTACTCCTTCTCCACCCGTAAAAGTCCTGAGTATTCTGTAACTAAAAGCAGTAACACACACACTCCCTCCATCTATAAACATATGTAATATATATGTACACTAAATATAACATATATACACACAGTGGATATATGCATATATGTATATATATTCTTTATTTGAGGCTACTTTTACATTTAATATTTCACCTAATGGAAAGGATTATTTTGACTTCTTAGTCTCACTTCTTTTTCTCTATGGTGGTTTTCCTCTGACTCATGTAATTTTGTGACTTTGGTTGACTTTTAAATTACCAGTAAGTTTTTTTTTTTTTTAATGCCTTGTTTTCTTTCCTGAACTCTAAATTTGAGAAAATGTCTAAGTTATCAAAAGCATTCCTTTAAACAATTTTTATGAGCTGTAATTTCTCAGAGTTTGCAAACACTTGAGATCTGTTTCTGTTACTTTTGTGTATAAAAGGTTATCTTATTAGTGAAATCTTAGGGTCATAAAACATTTTTTAAGCTATATTGCTTTTTTAAGAAAAATGATAGTATTTGTTGCAGAGGGGAAATGGAGACCAACTTGGTTTTAATTGCTTTGTTGAATATATACTAGGCTCCCTCCTTATCCACACACTACCACTGTTATCTCTCAATCCGAGGTTAGATATTTTTCAAAAATTAATTAAAAATTAGAAATTCCTTCCATAAATATTGTATATATACTATCTATCAAACAGAATTTTGGCTGATGGGGGATGTAGCTGTGAATAAAACATTTAAAAATTCCAGCTTTCCTGGAGCTTAACTTCTTTTTTTTTTTTTTAAAGATTTTATTTATTTGACAGTGAGAAACACAGCTAGAAAGGGAACACAAGCAGGGGGAGTGAAAGAGGGAGAAGCAGGCTTCCCGCCCAGCAGGGAGCCTGATGTGGGGTTTGATCCCGGATCTCTGGGATCATGACCTGAGCCGAAGGCAGTCGGTTAACCAACTGAGCCACCCAGGCGCCCCTGGAACTTAATTTCTAATAAAGTAAAAAAAAAAGCAATATAAGATATATAAATATATGTAACATAATATAATATAAATGCTGAGGATTCACTTATTAAATATCTTACCAGGGTATTTCTGAATGTAAGTCTCCTGTCATTGATCTACCTTTAATGCCAGTTGTCATTTTAAGTCTAATGTCTTTTATAAACTCTAGAAATTCTAATCCATTATATTCCCTTTCTAATTTTAAATTTCTGTTCACTTTTTCTTCATGTTACAAATAGTTTTTAAAAATGTCCTTTGAGTTATTTTATTTTCTGCACTATCAAGTATTAACTTCCAGATTCAATGGTAATTTAATTTGTTAATATTCATTCTCATATCATCTTAAAGTCATCTTTTTAAATAAGAGAATTTCATTTATTCATCCATCCATCCATCCATCCATCCATTAATCTATTCAAAAGATATTTAAATTTATTTTGTACCAGCTCCAGAAGAATGCTAAGATGAAAATACTTAGAACAGCATGCTCTTGTAGTGACAATAGAAATAAACAAACAAACAAACAAACAAATAAGTAAATAAATAAATAAATTTTCCCTTTCTGTGGTGGTCTAAATCTAGTCATGGGAAGAATTTACATTTCTGTACTGCATAGTCCTTTTTCATGGGTTACCTGTTGACATTGCATGTTTATTTAACTTTGAACAAAAAGATTTCTATTTAGTCTATAGGTTTAAGGATAGTCAGGATGTAAGGATTAGACTCAGTTCATAATAGACTGGGATCCAGGCCCTGTATCTCACCTGCTTATTGACACTGGAGGATAGCTGAGCTTGTAAAAGGGTGAGTTGCTGGTTTCGGCTAAATTGTATTTATTTATTCCTTTGTCCATTTCTCTTGGTTGTGTATTTGTTCATCCAACCAATTTTGGTGGTGGGGACAATTTGAAGAACAAGAGAAAGAGTTGCTAAATATTTATTAAGTCACTTGTGGGACTTTGAAGGCCCTGGAACATTGGGAACTGGGAGAAACTGAGGCAGAACATTTTGCTTGTGTTTTTGTCTTTAAAAATGGACATTTGTAGGGTGCCTGAATGGCTCAGTTGGTTAAGTGTCTGAATCTTGATTTCACCTTAGGTCATGATCTCAGAGTCTGAGATAGAGCCCTGCATTGGGCTTCCCACACGGGAGTGTAGAGTCTGCTTGAGATTCTCTCTCTCTCCCTTTCCCTCTGCCCCTCCCTTGCTGTCACTCTCTTTCTCTAAAACAAAACTAAACTAAAAATTAAAAATGGATATTTGCTTAAGGGATTTTGTGATGCTGGCACAGAAGACACACCCAGGATTTGTGGCTCAGTCTAAGTGAGGAAATGGTCTAAGAGAGGAAGAAGTTTCTGTGAGAAAAATGGAGAAGGCTCTGAGTGGAAATCAGTTCTTAATTCTGACCCATGAGAAAAGTTTGAAAACATTTCTTCCAGAACCAGAATACGGGTCTCATTTTATAGTGGAATTACATTGAATATAATTTCTTTGCTAGTAGTTTCATAATTATGAGTCTATTGCTTAATGGTTCTTCAAATCTTTACATGAGAAATGCCCCATATTCTAATAGTTTGGAATTCCAGAATATATTCCATCACTTTATTATGAAAAAATGACAAATATAAAGTAAGATTGAAAGACTTCTGTAGTAACCAGAAAACTTTGCTGTGCTTGAAGTTAACATTTTACCATTGTTTTATCACATATTTGTCATTTGTCATCCCTTGAACTGTTCATCAACTCATTTTACTTTTTAAAAATGACAGATTTCCCCTTCTCCCTAAATACTTTAGCATTCATAACATTAACTAGGATTTGATATTTTTGCAGTTATTAATGTGAAACTTATATACAATGAAATGTACAAATTTAGGTGTACATTTGGGGAGTTTTGACAAGTGCTGTATAACTCAAGCCTCTGTCAAGATATGAAGCCTTATCACCACAAAGTTCTTTCATGGACTTCTCAGTCAGTTTCTCCCTTGGGCCTAGAGTTTTATTTTGTGTTTTTTGTTTGTTTGTTTTTGGAAAAGCTTTTGATTGTTGATTTAATTATTCATTAAACAGAGGCTATTTCATATTTTCAATTTCATTTAATGCCAGTTTTGTTAAACTGTCCTTCTTTCCCCACCAGGATTTATTGATTTCATCTATGTTGTCAATAATTATTTTGGCATGATGCTTTCATTCCTCTTATTAGTATTTGTGTTCTTTATATTTTTCTTGATCTAGCTAGAAGATTGTTATTTTGTTGAGCTTCTCAAAAACAAAGTTTGGCTTTATTAACATCTCTATTGTTTTTTTATTTCATTAATATATGTTATCTTGATTATTGCCTTCATTTTACTTCCTTTGCCTTTATTGTTCCTCTTCTTTTTCTAGATTCTTAAGTAGAACTTTTATGCGACTTTAGATCTCTTTTCTTTATTTTTTTTTTAAGATTTTATTTATTTATTTGACAAAGAGAGAGAGCACACACAAGCAAGGGGAGTGGCGGAAGTAGTGGGAGAAGCCGGGAACCTGATGCAGGGCTAGATCCCAGGACCTTGGGATCATGACCTGAGCAGAAGGCAGACACTTAACTGAGCCACTCAATTCAGGTGGCCCAGTAGGCCTCTTTATTTTCTAATATAAGCATTTAAAGCTTTATGTTTTCCCTCAAGTGTTGCTTTAGCTGTATCACACATGTTGATATGTTGAATTTTCATCATTATTCATTTGACATATTGCCTTATTTCCCCTGTTATTTCTTCTTTGATTCAGGGATTGTTTAAAAGTTTGTTGTTTAAATTTCAAAGATTTGTTTTTTCCCAAGTATCTTATTTTTATGGCTTTTTAAAAAAAATATTTTATTTATTTATATGACAGAGAGAAACACAGCTAGAGAGGGAACACAAGCAGAAGGACTGAGAGAGGGAGAAGCAGGCTTCCCGCCGAGCAGGGAGCCTGATGTGCGGCTGGATCCCGAGTCTCCAGGATCATGACCTGAGCCGAAAGCAGTCGCTTAACCAACTGAGCCAACCAGGCGCCCCTTATTTTTATGGCTTTCTAATTGAATTTTATTGTGATCTGAAAACATCCTTTGCAGGATTTTTTTTTTAAAGATTTTATTTATTTGACAGAGAGAAACACAGCCAGAGAGGGAACACAAGCAGGGGGAGTGAGAGAGGGAGAAGCAGGCTTCCTGCTGAGCAGGGAGCCTGATGTGGGGCTCGATCCCCGGTCTCCGGGATCATGACCTGAGCCGAAGGCAGTCGCCCAACCAACTGAGCCACCCAGGCGCCCAGAGGATTTCTATTATGTTAAATATATTTGAGACCTGTTTCATGATGTGTTATACTATCTATCATATTAAACATTTAATTTGTACTTGAAAAAAATGTTTATTCTCTTGTTTGATTTGATGTTCTGTGCCTATTCACTAGACCAAGATGTTGAACATATTGTTTATATCATCTCTATCTTTACTGAATTTTTGTCTGATTATTCTGTCAGATCATTTTTTAAAAATCTCCCACATCTTTTTCTTTCAGCATTCTCCCCTTAAATGTGTTTATTTCTGGGTCATATATTTTAAAGTCCTGTTATTGGGATTGCACATATTAATGATTGTTATTTCTTCCAGATAATTCAATCTTTTTATCATTATGAAGTTTCTCTCTTTATTTTTGGTAGTACTATTTGTCTTCAGATTATTTCATCTAATGTTAGTTTACTCCAATCCTACTATGCTGACGGTTTATATGAAGTATTTGTCCATTTATTTACCTTTAACCTATCTATATCTTTATATTTAAAGCAAATTTCTTGATGATAACAAATAGCTGGGTCTTGATTTTTTATTCATTTTGATATCTCTGAATTTTAAAAGGAGAGTTTAGTTATTTGTATTTAAAAATTAATGATAATGTTGGTTTTAATTTTCCTATTTTATAATATGTTTTCTGTTTATCTCTTCTATGTTTTGTTCTTCTGTTTCTAAATTTCTGTCCTCTTTTGGGTTTTTGAACATTTTTCCAAATTCTACTTTATCTACTTTTTTTCTTTAAAAATATACCTATTTGCATTTTTTAAGTAGTTGTTCTAGGGATCAAAATATGCATCTTTAACTTTTAATAGTGAACTTAGAGTTAACATTGTGCCATTTCACATAAAATGCAGAATTTTGCAACTATGTAAATATGTATAGTGTCCCTCACTTTATGCTGTCATGAATATGTTTTATTTCTATATTCCATTTAAACCCCAGAAGACAGTATTATCATTTTTACTTCAATTTTTTGCAAGATTTATTTGTTTATTTTAGAGAGAGACAGAGAGAGGTAGGGAACACCTGCAAGCATAAGGGGCAGAGGAAGAGAATCTTCAATCAGAGTTCCTTCTAAGCACAGAGCCCAGCATGGGGCTCAGTCTCATGACCCATGAAATCATGACCCTAGGCAAAACCAAGAGTCAGATGATTAACCAATGAGCCACCCAGGTGCCTCTATAATTTTTACTTTCACTAGTTACATGAACTTTAGACATTTAAACGAAAAGAGAATAGTCATTTTTCTTTATTTTATATCTCTCATTTCAGTACTTTTCATTCTTCCTGAGGATATGAATTTCCAGTTGGAATAATTTTTCTTTAGCCTCAGAACTTCCTTTGACATATTTCTACTTTATGTCTGCGGACAACAAATTCTCTAATATTCTTTCTGTCTGAAAATATATGTTCCCCAAATTCTGGAAGGATACTATTGCTGGATATAAAATTCTCAGTTGACAGTTTTTATTTTATATTTTGCTTTCATCACCTTAATATTTTTTCCCATGGTCTTCTGAAAATAAATGATATAGTGATTTTTCTGAAATATAAATGATATAATGATTTTTCTTTCTTTATGTTATGTCTCCTTTTTCTTTGACTTCTTTTTAAATTTTTCTTTTTTGCTTTGGTTTTGTGACCTAGCTAGATATGATTCTCTTCTTAATTTTTTCCTGCTTGGAAATTGTTAAGGTTCTTAAATCTTCAAATTTATGTTTTTCACCAAATTTTGAAAAAAGAAAGCCAGCCATTATTTCTTCTAAGTAATTTCATTCTGTTCTTTTTCTTTTCTTCTGAGACTCCCAATTACACAGATAAATATATCTTTTGATATTATTTCATAAACCAATAAAGCTCTTTATTTATTTTTAAATATTCTTTTCCATAGGTTGGATAGTTACTTTCAATCTCTCTTTAACTTTACTGAATATTTTCTTTGTCTTCTCCATTCTCCTGTTAAACTAATATAGTACATTTTATATATCAAATATTTATAAATCAGATTCTTTCAACTCTAAAATTGCCCTTTTTTGAATGATCATTTTCCTGGATATAGAATTCTTGATTTATAGCCTTTTTCTTTCAGCATTTTGAGTATATTATCCCACAGACTTCTGCCCTTCTTGTTTTCTGATAAGCCAGATGTACCTCTTATTAAAGACTTTTTGTACATGATGGTCCATTTATTTGTTTCTCTTTCTCTTACTGCATCCAAGAGTCTCTCTTTGTCTTTTCACAGTTTGACTATGATGTGTCAGGTGTGCCTAGGTGTGAATCCCTTTTAGTTTATCCTATTTTGAGATTCTTGAATGTGCAGATTAATATTATTCATCAAATTTAGGAATTTTTAGCCATTCTTCAAATATTCATTCTGCCCTTTTCTCTTTCTCCTCTTCTGTGACTTCAATTGTACATAATGTTGATATACTCATTGGTATCCCACTGTCTCTGAATCTCTGGTCATTTTTCTTTATTTTTTTCTTTTGTTTCTCAGACTGGATAATTTCAACTGACCTTTCTTCCAGGTGCTTATTTTTTTCTTTCAGCTCTTATGTTATTCCCCCTTGAGGTTTTATTTATTTGCAAGAGAGATAGAGAGCATGAGCCAAGGGAGAGGCAGAGGGATAGGAAGAATCAGACTCACTGCTGAGCAGGGACCCAATGCAGGGCTCGATCCCAGGTCCCTGAGATCATGCCCTGAGCTGAAGGCAGATGCTTAACTGACTGAACCACCCAGCTGCCCTCTTATTCATCTTTAGTGAATGTTTCATTTTAATTATGTTTTTCATCTCCAGTATTTGGTTTTATTTTATAATTTTAATCCTTATGTTTATATTTTCTATTTAGTGTGACATAATCATACTTCCCTTTAGTTTTAAATGTGATTTTATTTTGTTATTTGAACATATGAATGATATCTAATTTAAAATTTTTGTCTTATAAGTACAATATCTGGACTTCACAGAAATTGTTTACTTTCTTATGTATTAAATACTTTATCTTTCTTCTTGTATATTTTTTTAAAGATTTTATTCATTATTTGAGATATAGAGAGACAGAGAGCACAAGCAGGGGGAGAGGGAGAAGCAGACTCACTGATGAGCTGGGAGCCTGACATGGGGCTCAATCCCAGGACCTGGAGATCATGACCCTAGTCAAAGGCAAACACCCAACCATCTGAGCCATCTAGGTGCCCTTCTTCTTGTGTCTTCCAATTTTTTTTGTTGTTGAAACTGGACATTTTAAATAATATAGCATGGTAACTCTTGAAATTTGGACATTTAAAATAATATAGCATGCTAACTCTGAGAATATATCTCTGCTTCTTCCCCCAGACTTTGTTATTGTTGTTGTTGCTGTTTATGTGTTCAGTTATTTTCCTGGATAAATTCCATAATATCTGTGTTCTATGTTTTGTGTAGCCACTAAAGTCTCTCTGCTTAATTATCTTAGTGGTCAAATAATGATGGGACAGAAATTTCCTTAAAGGCGTTGAACCAGTAAGTCTCTCATTCTTTGCTGAGGATGTAATGTGTGGGTTGGAGTAGGATTTCAGTGCTTCACTAGTGTACAATTATGCCTTAGTCTTTAATTCTTGCTTGCACAGAGCCTCGTGGTCAGCTATGGATAGAGATTAGAGCCTTTTCAAGTCTTTTTGTGGTATATGCACAGCACTTCCAGTTGGCCAATAGATTCTCAGAAATGTGTTAGAGCTTTTCGGAACCCCCTATGAAGATTTCATTCCCCTTATTTGCCTTTAATTTTTTTTTTTTTTTGCCACTTAATTACGCCAATTGGCACTGACACCTTCAATAGCTATGACGTTAAGCCACTGCCTCTGACTATTTTTGGCAAATTCTCTGTAGATTCTGCTTTCCTTGCCCAATGAGCTCTGAATCAGTTGAAATAATGATAAACCATAAGAATAGGATTTTTCCAGGGAGTCAGTCCAGGATGGGTCACATAATGACAATATTTTTAGGGGAATTCCAAACCCATTCTATCTATTTCTGTGGCTGCTGGACTTCTGTTTCACAGATACTGTCATTCCAAAGTGGCTGCTTTTTAAGGCTACTATAGAGATGGAGGGAATGGGAGGGGAGTAGGGTAACTTAAAAATGCCACAACGCTTAATATTCTCAACTAATTCAACTATCTGAATAAACTCTCCTGAATAATCAATCCTTTGGCTAATTTCAGGAGCCCTTAAAATGATGACTTGACCATTATTTACCAATGTTCTCATTGCTTTTATGAAAAAATGGATTTTTGGAGGTCTTTACTTTGCCAATGCTGCTTTTAAAAACTGAATGATTTATTTAAATCATAAATATTTACATGTACCACACTACTGATTTTAAATATATCATGAATTACTTGAAAATATAAATTTAAAACAAATGTAATGAAAAGTAAATATAAATAAAAATTCTGGTATTTTCTACATAAAAATTTTATTTCTGGTGTGATTGAGGGTATAAAACAATTTATCAAGGTTTATAAGTTCTATTGACCATGAATACTAATAATAAATATAATTATCAATATAATGTAGAAGTTTTAATGTAAGTTTTAGAAGAAATGTATGTTTAAACCTTCAAACTTCAGAAGGTTTTCAGGAATTCTGTTTTTTTAAGCAACGGCTTTAAAGAGCATAATACCACACCATGGGTTATTTGACTCCCACAGAGTAGATCAGAAATCAACAAACTACAATGTGTTGGCCAAATCCAGCCTGTTGAGGACCAAGTCTAGCCAAACCCATTTGCTTAAGCTACTTTAATACTACAAAGACAAAGTTGAGTAGTTGTACAGACTGTCCCAGAAAGCCTAAAATGCTTAATATCCCTTCACATAAAAAGTTTTCTGATTTTAAAAGTCCTTTCAAATAATTAACCATATTTATGAATAAGTACAGATTTCTGGGTTCTACCTTAGGCATCATAACAGCAACCAGTTACTTGCTGTCTGATTTTCAGTTGAGTTTGGTAGATGGGGAACAATGCTGGGAGACTGTTAGGGTCCAAGCATTTGTTGTCCTAGTTTCTTCTCTCCAAGCCCCTCTCATTTAGATGGCTCTCTTCATCTATCCTTCTGTGTTTCAGTGACTTCATAATCAGCCACTTTCTTCACACCTTCAGGTTGTAGAGAGAATATTTGAGCACTCACTATTTGGGGGGGGGGGTATTAGAAATCCTTTGTAGTTTCTTTAATCTCTATCCACACTTTTGCAAATAATTCTGTTTTTAAACTCCCATAAATCATATTCATTTTCATTTGCCTTCTCTTTCAACCTGGAAATCTCATACTGCAAATCTTTCTACTCTTCTTTTTTTATTTTTTAATTTATTTTTTTTTAAAGATTTTATTTATTTGACAGAGAGAAACACAGCCAGAGAGGGAACACAAGCAGGGGGAGTGAGAGAGGGAGAAGCAGGCTTCCTGCCGAGCAGGTAGCCTGATGTGGGACTCGATCCCGGGTCTCCGGGATCATGACCTGAGCCGAAGGCAGTCGCTTAACCAACTGAGCCACCCAGGCGCCCCTCTACTCTTCTTTTTTTAGATGAAAACTTCAGCCTATCATTTCTCCATATTGAAATCCTGTCTTCAAAAATATTCTCTTTCCCTGCTGGTTTTGTGCTATTTTAAATTAAATAAATTATACCTTCTATTTCTTTAACTAAGATGTTAATAAAATTATAAAGCATTTGGGGCTAAGAATAGTATCTGTGGACAGTTATTAGAATACTCCTTCCTGATTGGTTCAATCCATGTATAATATTCTTTGGTGTTATTCAACCAGTTACTAATCTATTTTAAAAGCCACTGGTCCTCATGCCTTCATTTTGGCCTTTCTTTGATGTCCATGCCCTTGATTCCACCAAAATCTCATATTCTTGGATGTACACGATTTCAGTGATTACACTTACCTGTTCTCTCTCCAATCTCTGATCTTCAATTTCGGACAGGTGGCAGACGGAAATTCAAATATGCTTGACAAATAGCAGTCTAATGAAGTATTTCAGTTTTTTTAAACTTGGCTTTCCTTTGAAGAATCTTATAGGAAGCTTTTGCGGTATGACACTGTTGATGTTCTTGTGACACTTGCCTCATTACATTTGAATCACACCTGCTGACCTGGAGGTTCATCAGCATTTTAACAACAGACATTGCTTGAATTTCCCCATTTGGCTAGACTATCACACTGAGTACCTTAAGCTAGAGATTTTAGATCAGTGTGAGGTACCTGATGAAACAGATCCATTTGACATGACAGTATGCTATACTGTATTTAAATTGCATAATACCTGTGTATCTCCTATTTGGTAAGTTCTCTAATCTTTATTGGTGATGAACATAAGCAAAGACAGGTTTTTCAAAATTTCTCCATATATGATTTGCTCATAATTTCTCTTATCTAATTGCTTATCAGAAATCTGTAATTAAATCTTCTCCAGAAAGTACAACACAAGTGATCAGAAATAAATTGCTATTAATATTGTGTGTATACAAAGTTATTGTTCTTATTTGTGTAATTATTTTTGGTTTCTGAATACAATATTTTCATGAATCAAAATCAGCTTTAAGACTAATATCTCTTTATGAGAAGGACTCTGACAGCCGGAAGTAGAGAAAAAAAATATGTAGATTCTATGGAAGAAGAACCAGGAAACACATGAAGACTTTATTCACTGCTTATATTTTCTTGAAGAATTGAGGCATGTTGGTAAGCTAATAACAAAAGAGAGCAATAGGGGACCATTACTGAATAGAAGAGAATCATTAATTCTAGCTAGTGTTTCCTCTGCCCTTACATGCCGGTGCCAAAAGGCAATTGTATAAAAAATAACATAGTGGATTGTGAAATATCTTTTTAAATTTTTTCCCTTAGATCATAAATAATAGTAGTAGTAGTAGTAGTAGTAGTAGTAGTAGTAATAACAAACATTTAATAAGCACTTACTGTAGGTGACCAAAAGCTTGGAAATATAGACAAATATGTACAATAAATAGTTACTAATATTACACTGTATGATTTGTTCAATGGGCTTTCTGATATATTTGGTGTATTGCCCCTCATCATGTGGTCATCATCTTCAGAAAAGCTTTGCAGAACTTACATCTTGCACAGTGGAAAGACATGTGCTTTGAAAATCTTTTGAACAGTCAGTTCTGCAAGGCATCTTCAATCTCTTGGGTGCTTGGCAAGTTGGCCAGTTTGGACCGGCTACAACCATGGCTATGACTATTTCCTTCACCTTATTGGAAATGGATGCTAGTCTACAAAAGAGTTTGTCCAAAAGACTGACTGACTGCATCTTTGAATTTTTAAACCAGAATTCTAAATGTGCTACAAGAAATGGCAGCTCTTTCAATGTGGTACATATTAAAAGGCTCTGTTGTTCATTGTCAGGACCAGCCCTTCATCTACTTAGCAGTATCAGCTCAACACATTCATCTTTCATCAATCTGTAAAAAAATACGAAATTATGGTATTTATGTTTCCAGATTTTATGGATACCCTGCATATGTTGAGGAATCTTTTCATATAATCCTCATAACAAATCTATGAGTTGGTTTCTCTTATCACTTACATTTTACAGAGGAAGAAGTGGAGGGAGAGGGAGATTAAGTAACTTGTCCAAAATCACAAAACTAGTAAATGGAAAATTATGAGTCTTGGGTTTAGGGAAGGAGAACAAATTAAAGGGAGAAACACTGATGAAGAAATACTATGTTAGCTAGTAAAACAAATATTTTGCTGTATGTTTATATAATCTGATTAACTGTTAATATAACCTGCTCTCTGACTTGCATATTAGACATCAGACTTTTAAGGAAGACCAAAATGCTTTCCAGAGAGCTTTTCTGATAACCACACTTCACTATGGAAGTACTAGGTGGCTTTTGATGAAATTTTTAGCATCTCTGTACCTTCAAAAATGGAGACAATTTTAGCTCTCTACCTACCAGGTGAGTTGCTATTTGGGAATTCGAATACAAATTGTTTTTTGACTTCCTTGGAAGAAAGTCATTCTATAAAAACAAATTTGGGCTATTATAATGACAAGTGTGTGAGTGCACATTAATTTCCCCCTTATGTTGTTATTGCCAGCAGATGGAGGTCGAAATTGAATTGCTGCTGACTGTTGTCCCTTGTTATGGCCTGTGGAGATATGACAATTGAGGAAGAACTTAGAGGAATGCCAAGTAGCAGAGCATGAAGCAGTGGGTGTGACCCACTGCCTTGGACATTTTATGGCTGATAGCATTTGGCAAGAAAAAACCTGCAGCCTCTATAGTAGTCTTGCATATAGATCTCAACATTAACCATGCCCTCACCCTCACCCATATTTGATTTGCCATGTGATATAAGCATTTGCCAAAATCCACCCTTCTAATTGTCAACTAATTCACCAGTCCCCTCACAAAATACCGAAATAACTAAATAAATCATGCCAGAAGACATTTCTTTGTTTCATTGCAAATTTGGGCACAGGAAGTTGAGGCAATGCATATGAAACTTCTGGTCCATTCTACTTTGATTCCTTTTGGGCTCATCCTGGTTTTTTGGTCAGTTTGTTTGTCCAGAAGTTATTACCTGGAGAGTTTGTGGGTGATCTTGCAGTGGTGTCTGACCCAGGGGAATTAGGAGCACAATATCTGTGCACGCTATCATGTTCATTTTTGTTTTTTTCCATTAGGAGAGAGTCTGTGGCTTTCACAAGATTCCGAAGGGGCGTAGGACTTCAAAAGCTTATGAATTCCTGCTTTGGATCTTTGGTTTATGGAGCAGTGAAACTTTGTATGTTTGCTTTAACGATTGAGACACAGCATTTTATGTGAATGAGAACAAGGGAGTGGTGGAGAAAAACAGCTTGGAGGGCATTATTACCTTTCCCAATCTTCATTTCTTGTCATGAATTATTAATCATGAGGTAACACTTCATCTGATGCTTTGAAAACTCTCCCCCTGGTAAGAACAACCTAATTGAATTGGAGGAAGTGGAGCAGGAAGAACTAAACGTGGACGTTGATGGTTTCACCAAAAGCAATTATACACCCTACAGCCTTCTCCACCTGTTTGAAAACCCAAGGCCCACTAATTCTCATGCCACAAGGGAACGGATGGGAAAGTAGAGGAAAAATTAAAATTGTGGAGCTTCAAACATATCTTCCTTGAGACTACTTCATTTTGGCTAAAGGGTGTATGGGGGGATAAGAGAGGATAAGTGGTGTGGGCAGGGTCTGATATATGGGAGATGAGAGCGTAAACCAGTTCAGTCTCTCTTGAGGGCATTTTGGCAAGGTAACAAAAACTTTAACACAGGCATACTTCTACGCAGTAATTCCAGTTGTAGCAGGGCATATACCTAAAACTTTAAAATAATTCAGATGCATAATAGAATTTGGAGGAGTCATTAGAAATCATGGTGAAATACATTTTGATATGAAACTATGGTTTTGATATTTTGTGTAAAAAAAGCAATAAGCCAATATGTATGTATATAGAGTATAGTATAATACACATTCGTGAGAAATGTAATACTATGGGACTGAGGAATATGTACCCTAAGGCACATTTTGATATAAACATGGAAAAAGTCTGGTAGGATATGCACTAAATGATAAAAATGGTCCCTAGTGGGTACTGTGATTACAGTTAATTTATTTTTGCTTATCTTTATTTTCATTTCATTTTCTACAATAAGCATGTACTTTTTTGGTCATTAAATGTACAAAATACAAATTTAGACAATATCTTCTTTTGAAAATATAGACTCCAGGTTGAAAATAGACAGTTGTATTGGCAAAGGACCAACTCTCGCCAGCTCCCAAAGGTTGGGTCCCACACATCAGAAACTGAAACAGACAGAGGTAATGGAGAATGCCCTTCCTCCTTCCAGATGACCAGGAGAGGCCAGCCTGGCCTTTTCCCCTGAGACTGAACCACTCCTTTCTATTCACGGCCAGGTCACACCAAGGGAGCTTCATAGTGCATGTTCAATAGTGCATAGAAAGGCTTTTAAAGACATTTTAAAATAAAAGGAAACAAAACAAAACAAAATATCTTGACCCTACCAGGATTTCCTACTTCTTGCTGCTTACATGCTGACTTCCCTCAGTTGCCTGTGCTTACTGTGATCATAGAATCTTCTAAACTGGGCTGGAATTATCCTAGCTGTGCTCCTTACAGAATGCACACTCTGTGTCTTGGTTTCCACTGCCTCCCCAGTGCCTAGCACAATACTCCATCAGTAAGTGCTGAGTGAATACATGATAAAAGGAATAGATGATTGAAGGGCAGTAAGGAACTACCAACTTTGCTACACTGGGTTCCCAAAAAGCAAATGCAATGAAATACAAGTCTGGGAGACAGATATTTTTCCAAAGATGACCAGAATAGAATAGGCAGGCGTCTCCAAGGGATAAGAAAAGAGAACTCAAGATGGTGCCTGTGGAGATTGGGTAGGGTTAACAAGGAGAGAAGGGGGTGCCACAAAAACCAAGCTGAAGTGAAAAGGCAAAGATGGGTTGTTGTAGTTATATTCTGTGATTGTAAATGACATTACTGTAGGCATGGAGAACAAAGGTTGTTTAGTTTGCAGAGAAGTGGATTCTTGAATGGGTGAAAATTAAATCTGCAGGATGATTTGACGTGGAGACAGCACACAAGACGATTTTAGCCACATAAACAAGAATGGCCGTGTGCAATGATTTCTATTCAACCCCCCTGGCTTGCTGGCCTAAGCTGATTATTATTAAGCATTTATGTGGCATTTCATATGTACAAGTGCTTTACAATCATTTATTATTTATTCCTCACAACGTGAGAAAGCCACAAATCAAGGGCAGGGATAAAGTTAATACAATTTTATTAAACAAGAGGGGTGTGCCTAGCAGCAGGCTCAGCTACAACCAGGGAGTGTGACCTCACAGGAGAGAAGAAACATGACAATTACTTTTTCTCTTTTTGTGTTGCAATTTACACTTTTAATCAGTATTAAGTCAGGTGACCCTGTACACCTGGGAGAGCTCCTGGGAGCCTGGAAACCTGGCGTGCCGACTCAAGGGAAAGCCTGCCTCCGAATCTGTCATTTCTATCACCAGTATCCTCCCTCCCTCCCCTTCCCTGCTGTCTCCATTTTATTTCTTCTATTTCGTGTTTTCTGTTTCTCTTTTTTCATTCATGCCCCATCTCTCCTTTTGTTTGTTCCTATTTCTTTCTCTCTCATCCTTGTCTTCTTCCCCCTGCCTCTCATCTCTCTCTCTCTGACTCTCCTTTCTCTTCTCTGCTTCTTTCCCTGCTTGCTGTCTCTCCTTCTCTCTCCTTCCACAGACACGAAGAGACACACACGGACACTACACACACAGAAAGAAGCAGAATCTAATTGTAGGAGGTGCAAAAGGTCATTTCCTCTGTAAGACAGCACTCCTTCATTGCCTTCTTCTGAGACCTGACACATGGAAAATTTTAACTTGATTTGTACAGGGAGAATAATGCCAGTGTTAATCCAAGTTGCTTGGAAGGTCATTTAAAAACCATTCCAGGTTGTTTTACTCCCACTGCTAGTGTTCTTCAGGCACTTCTCATAAATGCTAATGAATAATTCACCTTGGTAGTATAGACAAACACAGGCTGGTGGTGTTATTTGGAAATCATTCAAATTGACTAATTAGTCATTTCCCTTAGATTTTATTTAACAAAGGAAAAAGGATCTTGAAATATTTGGTAAATCATACATTACATTACTAAAATCTTAATAACTCATATTAATTTGGGGGAAGGGCTGAACACATTTAGTGAAAAAGCCTCAATGGTTGTAATTTTTTTTAAATTATATATGAATTTATTACATTCTAGGCAGAATCTTATTAGACACTGAACAAAAATATCTTAGCTAGAGATCTTACTGGTCTAATTTTGAGAAATAGATAAGAGTCATTTGTTATTAATGCGTGTATTGAAACAAAGAATAACAGGTGAACATACTCCCTAAAATCATTTTAAATACGATTATTCATTCATGAACACCTACTATGTGTAGGACACACTGTTCTACATGCAAGCAATAGAGCAGGCAACGGACACAAAAAGTCCTTACTTTCATGCAGTTTAGATTCTAGTGGAGATATTTTATAAAGATAAAGCAAGATAATTGTTAGGTGATTAGATAGATAATGACCAGTGCTAAGCAGAAAATAGAAAGTGATTAGGTATGTTTTAGAGTATGTTGGATGCTGTTTTTGGAGAGGTGAGGAAAAGCAAATATTGAGAAGAAATCACTGTTAGGACCTGAACATTTCAAGGAGATAGATAAGCAATGTGTAAGAGCCCTGGGGGGGGAACAAGTTCAGTGTGTTAGAATCTCATGTGTTTGTAGCCTAGTGAAAAACAAAAGAATGGTAGGAGAAAAGAGCTAAGTGTGGCCAGGGACCAAATTGCATTGTTTCTTTCTTTTGCTTCTTTTCCTAGGTAAGAAAGGGAAGTTTCATCCTAGTGACTAAATCATTGCAATTTTCCCTTACTGGTAGGAGCAGGAGGAGTTTGTTCAGTTGTGACCAGTATATTTCCCCTCTGCACACCTTTACTTTTAAACCTATAACCATTCCCTATTCAGTCCAGTAGATATAAGTCCTCAATGTACCGATAAAGAAGAACCTCAGAGAACAAAGAAGAGACTTTCTTGGTTTTTCAATTCAGCGAAAAGCAGAACATAATTAAAATAATATGTAATAAAGCATATTCTTGGGTTTTCTCCTCAGGATCATAGTAAGATCCTCTTAGGTGGATAGATGGAAGATTTTTACATTCTACTTGCCCCCTTTCCAACCCAGATGAAATCCAGGAAAGAGGAGATAGATGCCTGACCTGATCAGCTACCATCTTTGGAGCTGCAGGCACTCTGCCAAAACTCTTCTTTGTATTTATTCCTTCAGCAGGAAGTAAGGATCTTCCCAGCTCAAATTGGATCCCACCTCTGCTAGTCCAATGGTCACCAGCCAGTAACCTGAGTTTTAACACATAGACTTAGTGGGAGATGTGGCTTAAAAGACATTTTGGAGGCAGATGGGGATGGATCTTGAAAATAATGTTGAATGATGTTGTCAACCTAAATAAAGAGGTAAACTAAGGCAAATTCACATTGTTAAAAATATGAGTTTAATCAGAAATAGCAGAGGAGTTGCAATTCAGGGCATACAAACTGTAGCAAGCTACAGACGAGTCTGTTAAGGGTTTGGGGCAGGTTATATTTATGGGCAGGGAATGTAAAGAGGGGAGAGTTTAATTAGAGTCTGTTAAGAAAAAATTGTGACCAGTTTTGAAAATTCCCCAAGCAGATAAAAACATTCTAGTCATACAAAGCTCAATTTAGCTTATTTTGTGAGACCAGCCCAATCTGGGGCATTTCTTATTCATGTCTCTAACAACCATAAGCAAAAATTTCCCAGGGTTGATGTGAAGCAACCCCTTGACCATCTTCCTCTTATTTAAGAAAATTCCAATACTGTCAGTTTTTCATAAATTAGGCATTTATAGGAGATCATTCCCTCAGTCCTTAAATTTTGTTTTCCTGAGAGCACATATGTGAGATTTTACATTTTATATCATCTGGTTCCATTTTAGATTGAAATTCTTTCACATTTCCTCTTTTTGATCAAGATCCTTTATAGAAAGCATTGCTAATCCTTTATGGTATTTCAGTATTCATTAATTTCTGTCAAAAGTATAATTCTTCATAGATGGATTATGCTATATGTTCTATGAAGCTGAGAAGGACCATCATGTGTCTTTTTTCCATGAAGTGGAAGAAGGCCTTCCTCAGGAGTCTCGTCTCTGAGGGGAGGGAAGGAAAAGATATGGAATTTCATTGACCTCATTTGAACCACAGGAGGGTTGAAAATTAAAAATTTGTTATGTCCCTTTAAGGTGAACTATTTAGTTTCCATGGTCAATTGAGTTTCAGGAAAAGCCTTTGAAAGGAAAGTAATTTATTTATACATACATTTGGGAAGAAGGCATTTGTTTACTAATATAAAACAGTAGAAACATAATTAAAATGATTAAAATAAGGACCTCAAGCCCAATGATAGCTATTGATTGAAATACACCTCTCAACCAGTTTCCCCAATTGCTTATGTTAAAAAGGTAGAAAATGTCCCCGGTTCTGGGAGGTTGGCCAATTTCTGCTAGCAGCTTGATATTGTCCTTCAGTTTTTTAGTTCTTATGCTGTTTTCCCTGACTTATTGACATAAAGACAGCATTCTTTTCCAAGTAAGGTGCAGGTTTCCCCCTGAAGAGCAGTGAGAAGGTTTGGGGCTCTCTGGTTTTCTACAATTACTTCTGCAAGGCTATCTGTTGGGGTTTGTTGCTATTCAAAAGCTCTGACAGAAGTATTGAAAGTGATAGACATGACTATAGAAATATTGTGAATTGCTTTTTCAAGATCTGCTACTCCAAACCAAGGTGTGTGTGGGGGGGAAACCCTGGCAAAAGCATGTTCCAAACCCTTTCTATCTACTATAGGGTTATATGTAGGCAGCCACCCCAAATTATTCCCAGTTCACCAACACATCCTTTTAAGTTGATAGAAGAAAGACCCTAGATTAGGTATATAAGCAGTGGAAGGAAGAGTTTTTCTAACTTTGGTGTCAGGGGTGAGGACAATGGTCCCACAGCATTTCTTCCAATTAAAGGGACGTATAGAATATATGTTTTCTCTACTTGAAATAGCTAATGTCTTTTAAGAGTAAACACAATTTGCTCATATTCTTTCCCTATGAAAGAGGGCCTCTTATAATTTGAAATATAATCTTTTATAAAGAGCATATGATAATCTGGTTCACTAGCATTGTGGAGATGGTTATGTGAGCACCTTAAATTTCTGAGTAGAAATACTTACAGATCTCACTTATACAATTGAATTCTTCTAGTATGAGTAAGATTTTGGTGGAGGCTTAGAAAATCTCTGGAGAGTGGGGCGCCTGGGTGGCTCAGTTGGTTAAGCAACTGCCTTCGGCTCAGGTCATGATCCCTCTCTCACTCCCCCTGTTGTGTTCCCTCTCTCACTGTGTTGCTCTCTGTCAAATAAATAAATAAATCTTAAAGAAAAAAAAAAGAAAATCTCTGGAGAAAAAGAAAGTAATTTTTTTTCCATCATTCACCATATTTTTGGCCAATTCCTAATGAAGTACCATGGGGTAGGAGCACAAAAGTTTTTCATTTGCTGGTATTGTGGTTTTTTTTTTTTT